>OX578278.1:59693901-60001401 GCA_951217055.1 Gerris lacustris
GGGCCAGACGAACAGGTAACTGAACCCGGAACTTCCTGACTGTGCGCCCACTAGCCCTGTGTCACCCTACTTCAAACATGTTTCGTTCCTTGAAAAGAGTCAATAATGCCACTACAATTGACACTTTGTTGGTCCTACTCAGTACGCACTTGCTTAGTAGGGATTATGAATCCCTTAAATATGAATGCTACCAATGTCTTGAAATAATTCATAAGTTTATTATTTTCTTCATACTTATTCAACCATAACGTAATGTATTTCGTAAATCATCTTCGGTAGAATTGGATTAAATTATTTGCTTGTGTTATTTAAGTTCCTTGAAAAAATGCAATATTGCCACTTCAATTGACACTTTGGGCCTTGTAGTACGTACTGGGTATACTCATTACGTACTTGCAAAATAGGGATTATGGATTATGGATCCCTTCAATATTAATGCTATACCAACGCCTCGATTCAATGTAAAAGTTTATTTCTTTCTTCACACATATTTAACTAATCCATAATGTAATATATTTCATACATAATCTTGTGTAGAATTGGATTAGATGATTTGCTTGAGTTATAATCTGTGCACCAAAGCTTGAGTAATTTGACAAAGAATCATAATTTTATTGAAATAGAGTTATAGGACGTATAGTGTACAATCTTACCCTCAGTTATTCAATTATTTTGATTTCACTTCATTCTCCATTTCACTTGTGACGTTTTATAAACGGACCAAGGACAATGATATTTAAGCATTTAGCAGTGTCCATTCTTCTCCGGTTTAGTTTCCATGGGGCAGCGGGTGGTCTGTCCGTCAATCTCGACAATATAAAACTTCTTTTTTTTCTTTCTCGTGTGGTTGTCTCCTCTCTCTGGTCCGCAACCAGTAACTGCTTTTTCATGGGTTTTCTCTAAGAGTTTTTCATAGTGGCATAGTGGACAGGTGTGACAGGTGCTGCCGAGCATACCTTCTAGTTTTCCTTCTTTACGGGCACAATGGACTGTTCCCAAAGCTCCTTGATGCCTGCCCCTGTTTCCTCTGGAAAGAATTCTGTTGTATTCACTTTATATACTGGTTTTTCATGAAAATATGGCCTCTGGTTAGGATGTCACAGGAAAAATACTTTTTAAAATATTGACTACATAATTATTATTTAGTATAATTAATTTTTTCTTTAGTAAAATATTAAAAAAAAAAAAAAAAATACGTGTGGTGTCGCGGAGCACCCGTAGGAACGAAGTTCCTTACGCTTTTCATTAAATATAAATGATAAAATCACACTGCTAAGTATACGATGCTAACTACTTATTCATAGCGGAGTTACAAAATTAAAAGTAACTAACTATTATTAAGTATTTAGCTTAGTTAAGGCAAAATTAAAAGAAAATAATTTTTCTATCATTGAAGCGAGCGTCTTGCAATAAATATGTATTGAATATTAAGAAAAAAGTTAATCATGATGAGTTGTTAGTTAAAGAGGATGGTTGTAGCATAGTCAGGGAACAGGACTATTCCCTAACCCTTTACGCCTGCCCATTCAAAATATTATAAAATATATCACTTCACTACACAAAAACTTCTGCTTGTGCGTCAGGTTGAAATTTGACTAGCCTGGTTTAATTGTACTTTAGAATTTAGACGATATGTATGAAATTGTATTAAAATCGTTACGTTGGACGTAAGATATCGGTAAAAATGTTGTTTTCTCTATTTTAAACGTGTAGGTCCGCTTTATAGTCCATAGGCAAATTAGTAAAAAAAAGAAGCAAAAATGGATGAAATAATTGATAAAGTTTTGAAACTTTGTGAAAACACTCTTAAGGGGTGTAGTAGTAAGAAACAGTAAAGTTCCCCCCTCATGGGGGGGGCCTCCCCCCCCTTCCCTCTCCTTAAAGGCCAAAATTTACTCTTTTTTCACTTTTTACGCAAAATGGTTCATTTTTTGAAGAGAAGTGTCATTACCAAAAATATTTTTCACATAATTCTGCACAAAAATTTTCATATGCATGTTTGAAGTGAGACATACCGTTTTCGAGATATTGCAGTTAAAAAAAGATTAAAAAAAAAAACATTACCGTATTTTTTCGAACCAACATATCTTAAAAACATCTCCTCCGATTTTAATGGAATTTGGATGGTAGGTCATAATTAGCCTATTGTTGATCCCATATAGGTTTCAACCTACCTTGCGCCCGTTATTTTATCTTCCACATGCGTACAAACATACATTTATTTACACCTATATCTACAAAAGTACTCAACTGATTATTATGAAATTTGGATGGTTTGTTGAAAGTAGCCCGCAGATAGCCCTATATTAATTTCAACCATCTGCGCTCTTTACATTTGCTAAATTGGTACCCTGTCTGTCTGTCTGCTGTCGAACAATTGTTTTCTGTCAATTATGAATTAAAGTATCAATTTAGCAAAATGTAAAGAGCGCAGGGGTTGAAATTAATTTGGGGCTATCTGCGGGCTACTTTTGACAAACCATCCAAATTTCATAGTAATCAGTTGAGTACTTTTGAAGAAATAGGTGTAAATAAATGTATGTTCGTGCGTATGATAAGATAAAACAATGGGCGCAGAATGTTGAAACTTATATGGGATCAACAATGGGCTAATTATGACCCACCATCCAAATCACATTAAAATCGGAAGAGTTGTTTTTGAGATATGTTGGTTCGCAAAATTACAGTAATGGATATTTTATCTTTTTCCAACTACAATATCTCGAAAACAGTATGTCTCACTTCAAACATGCATAGGACCTTTTTTGTCCAGCATTATGTGAAAAATATTTTTGGTAATAACACTTCAAATAATAAACCGTTTTACGTAAAAATTGAAAAAAGTAAATTATTGAGTTTAAGGATGGGGGGGGGGGGGGGGGCACGCCTCCCAAGAGGGAGTAACTTTACTGATTCTTACTACTACACCCCTTAAGAGTGTTTTCATTACTTTATAAATTATTTCCCCTATTATTCCTAATTTTCCTGGACTATTGATGTTTTTAGCGATCTTTAACACATCATAGCAGTGTCGGTGTTGGTTTTACTAAACAAATTATTTAAAAAAGTTGTTTGTATCATTGAATAGATTGAAGATAGGATTTTTTCCTGTCCTAAAATTCTAATTTTACACTTGAAGCGTACGCTTACGCGAGCGTTGCGCGCAAACGGTTGGGTGGATAACGTTGTCCAACGAAATCGTCCTGGACATTGGTAAAATGAACATCTATACTAATTTGGTTGGAATAAAAGTCCGTGGTGTGTGTGGTTTAGATATTTATTGTCAAAGCTTTCGCTCAGGGAGCCTGAGCTTCATAAATTTAATAAAATCGTACAAAAATCTTACCAAATAAGGTGTACAGTAATTTTGACTCGTTTTAACAACTCGTTTTAGCACGTTATTACAACTTTTTATAAATAGATGTTTAAAATTGACATAATTATATAAATATTTTATTAAATTTATTATATTTTTATAATTTTCAATTTTATCATTTTCGATTTCTTATATTGTTGATCACTGATGAAGCTCAGGCTCCCTGAGCGAAAGCTTTGACAATAAATATGTTAACACCACGGACTTTCATTCCAACCAATCTCCTTCACACTTTGTATACTACATTTCAACTAAGTACTCAAGTTATCGTCATCGGTAGGTTTTGTGACAGTCGTGTTTTAGGGATTCACTCCCGGGCTCCAGACGCTGTGCGCCACAAAGAACTTCGTTTCAAAAACAAAAAGAAATTTGCTTTTCAAGAATTTTTGCAGCTTTAAGCAGGTCACGCACACAGCATGCATTATTATTATTCAATATAGCTCAATAAAAAATTCATTTTTCTCGGTAACCTAAGAAATAACAACAACTACTATTTATTAAAATATGTATATATTAAATCGAAAAAAATAATTCAAATATAATAAACACTTAGTTATAACTTTTTATTTCCATCAGTTATAACGCGCAAATTTACTTTAAAACTCTTTCCAATCTTTAAAGTGGTTTGCAATTTGTCTCAAGAGACAAAAGTTGAGTTTTTAAATACTATTATACTTCGACCAAAAACTATGGAAATAAATAAATTGTGCCAACTAGAAATTTTTAAATAATTGATAATCGATTGAATGAAATTGGTGTGAGAGGTTTACCACTCTCACTATGATAAGTATAAACTCTAAACGTAAAGGCAACATCATGAGTTCGATTCTCGGAAAGTCTCGTTTAAGTAATTTTTGTCATGCTATGTTGTGTTGCTAATCCCGTGCATTGTAGTTAACTTCTTTATCCTGTCAAATACTGCTTTATATCAAGATTTAAAGTGGATATATTAAAAAGCTTTAGTCTACCTTGAAGGTTTAATCTGTGTATTCTTCCTTTTATACAATTCTCAAATTCTCACCTAAATAATAATAACTATAATTTGATACCTACATATAAAATTTTATCCCTTAATTAATATCTAAACAAAAGTTATTAAACAAATCCGGGTTAACTGCATTTTCCAATATCATAATCCAACATAAATTACTTAAAAAAAGGATAGCTTCAAGATAAATTATTTTTTTTTTGCTATAAATTAGAAGTATTTCTAAAAATAAACCTTTGAAAGAAATTTCGGCTGAAGGAACCATAAAAATACTCTATTCCGGTCCCGATTTGAACTTAATCTAAATCTGGTTCGTATGTATAAAAATAAAAACAGGTTTGCTATTAAATATCTTTAGATCCATGACTGAAGATGAGAAAATACACTAAATGCAGCGATGAAGTGAAATAATAATCTCTTCATAGCAATTTGAGTTTAAAACCGTTTCTCCGACCTTAATAAACGTTTTCAGTTATGAATATTAATTTTTTTGAAGGAAAAAATGAATCTTGGACTTAGCTATAATTATTATAGTAAGTAAACAGAAATTGTCTTGCTGACCGAAACTGGGCCTGCCGGCGACATTTACCATAAGATGCGTATCAAAAGCCAATTCAAATTTAGATTTCTTATAAATTTTAGCTCTATTATTCTCGGACTCTAACGTGGAGATAAAGTACTATGCATGTTTTTTCTTTCTTACTTACTTATCCGCGCTACAGCCTACAGTGGGCTTTGGTCTCCTCTACAATTCGCCTCCATTCGGCCTCCATATGGTCGTCTGCTTTGGATTTGCAGCCTCTAACGCCCATAATGGCCAAGTCCTGCAGGACTCCGTCTATCCATCTGTTGCGGGGCCGTTCTTTATTTCTTTTTTTTTTTCAATTATTATAATATTAGATAAGATAGAATTTTGGAACAATTTTTAAATAGGCGGGGAAAGAAGCAAGTTATGTCCAAGACTATTAATTTTTAGTCAACTTCGCAGATAGGTAATAAATTCGCGAATATAAACGTTGAATACAAAAAAGGCCTACTTCTTTTGTAGGAGATGGGTGATGGGTGGGTCTGTTTGCTATATGAATTGAAAAAAGGTCTATTGGAATATATATTTCAATATAAATTTTTAGGAGTTTCCACTCATATGTTCTTTAAAGAGCGAGCTGTACAGTAATAATTGTAATTGATAATAAAAAGCGAAAAGTGAAAACAAAAATCATGGCAATAAATATACTAGTAATTTATAATTTCAGTGATTAGTCATAGATAATTTATAGGCGTCGATTATTTTGCAATAAATCTTTTATAACACTAATTATTAAAACAACATGGTCAAATTTATATAGAACTCGGGGGCCTCCAACGAGAGTGCCAATGCCTACCGCCTGCAATCCCCAGTTTACAATAGTTGTTCTTAAAGCCCCTATACACTTGTGAGCCGAATCGTTCGCGAGCAGCTAGTTATCATGATTGGTAAGTGGTCCACGAGGGTTCAACTCCCCTCCCCCCCCCTCCCCCCCCCCCCCGGATTGTTAAGGTTTCGATTCAAATTTTCTTTATATAACCTCCAGCCTACATCATCTATTCAATTTTGTGCCAATTGATTTTGTTCTCTCATTTATTATTTAATTATGGAGTGGTTACATGAAAAATTCATCAAATACATCAAATCTCTTTTCTGAGATCCTCAACACAAGGACTATTTCAAATTAAATACGATTTTTCCTTGCAGAGGATTGCTTAGTCAAACAATTATTTTTTTACTTTTTAGTTTAATTACATATATATTTATTTATAGAATCCTTTTTGTGATATAAAGTCAAAATTAAGATTAGCTTGTGACACAAATAAAACAGTTTTGTTGATTTGTACGTTTCGTATTTTTCCATTCATTGATTTTCTTTGAATTAAAAAAAAAAAATCCACCTTAATGGTTCATTTATAGAAAAATATTATTTAACTGTTAGGAAGAATATACTTAATTTGCAATGGCTGTGGTTACACTGCTAGTCTCTCTTAAAAATAAGAGGGCTAAATTAAAATTAAAAGATTTAGAATTAAGAGGCAAATTAGTGATTCGTTCCTTTCCCATAGATCGCAGGAAGTTCATTAAAAGATAATTGCAACGAACGGTTCGCGAGCTGCTCACGAACGGTTCGTGCCTTAATCGTATACGGGATCCTCCATATTGTTTTCCAAGTTCCTTTTCTCCGTGACAAGGCAAAATGCATTTGAAAAAGAAAATAGACTGCTCATTAGTGTGACACATAGCTTCCTCGGTTAAAATTAATCTGGTGTTATCTGCGGTCTACTTTCGACAAACCATCCAAATTTCATAAAAATCAAATGAGTACTTTTAAAGATATAGTATGTTATCAGAAAATAATCGTATGTTTGTGCGCATGTTGAAAATAAACAAATGGGCGCAAAAGATTGAAACTTAGGTAGGACAAACAATGGGCAAATTATGATCTGCCGTACAAATTTTATTAAAATCGGACGTTTAGTTATTAGGATATGCTGGTTCGCAAAAATTGAGTGACAAACAGGCAGACATCAGACCAACAGACAGAAACGGAACCAAAAATGTTCCCTCATGTCTGAAATGGATTTCTGTCTTGGAATTTTTTAAATCGGAGACAAAATATTTTTGTTCTTCAAAATGACCACGTAGCTTCCGTTACCTTTGGTAAGCTCGGAAGCAATACAGAGTCGGATTCATAGTTAATTCTTACCCTGTGATAAATACTAAGTATATGTAATAAGAAATAATAATTGAGGTGGTTCGTGAAAATTAAAGTGTAATGAGATGGTATGTTAGTGAGATGCTGTCAAATAAAACACAGTGAGAAAGTCTATGCTAACGTTTCGCTAACATTATTAGCATCATAGAGCAAGAAACTAAGTATAAAATAAAAATAATACAAAAAGGTCGGGGTTGACACTATGACATGTTATAGAATAGAGGAATGCATTTTTTTTATACTTTGTTTCTTGCTCTGATGGTGCTAATAAAGTTATCGAAACGTTAGCATAAACTTTTTCACTGTGTTTTATTTGACAGCATCTCCCTAACATGCCCTCTCATTATAAAAATAAATAAAATACTTTGCAATTTCTCAACATGTTATGTATTTTTAACATATTTCAGAGTAGAGTTAATATAATCATTGCTAATTTGTTAGCATGTTCGAAAAAATCTGCTCAAAAGAAATCTCACTGTATTTCCTGCTTTTATTTATTATTAAAATCAATTTTATAATATGTTAAATAAGTAAAAGTTAAAGTAATCTTATTGTGTAATCTTTAAACAACTTGTCTTTGGATCATTAGTTATTGAAGATTTCGATAAAGAAATATGAAGATGTTAGATAACTTCTGAACTTGATCTTATCTTTTTGAGTTGTTCAAATATCGCGCGTGCAAAGAGCGAGTAGAGACGCACAAGTTGCGAGTAAAAAATAAATCGATGATCATAAAAAGATCCATAATAATTTGATTATAGCTTTCAAAGGGTGGGATGAATTTTAGTCCTAAAGAAAGAAGGTCGGAGAAAGTATATTGGTAGTTGATTATTCTGTCCGTTGGGAGCGCTAGTTGTTTATGCTCTCAGACTCCCTCCCTTAGATGCCCCGAGTGCACTTCCCCTAGAACCTCAAGCTTTCAGTCTGACATTCGCAACCTATCTCGTCTAGGGAGCACCTCTAGCTCCTCGACCGGTCTCTACAATACGTAAATTTCATTATAAAAATACTTTATTTTATTTTATCTTATCATTCGAAACTTTATTTTAGTTATAAAATTTGCTTAACTTTAAACTTAAATTTTTACTCGTATAATTTTTTTTTCCGGAATAATTTCTTTATAAAATCAAGGTACAAGATGCGTGCCATTGACGGGGTCGCGTCCATGAAAACCTTTGCTTTCGTCATCACTTTCTTGTTCTTTGCTACGACCGGTAAGTTGAAAAAATTTAAATATTAATAATAATTTATTATTTGAAACAAAATATGTTTTATCTTGATAACTAGACAAATATATAGCAATTTTGGAATTAAACAAAAATAATAGTTAGAAATAATATTTAAGTTGTGATATTTATTTAGAAAGATTTAAAATTAATCTTTAATAAATTATTTTGAATTTCAGAATTGAATTCACGTAATTCAATTTAGGGCGTAAATGTCCTTAGCAATGTCCCTACGATAATAAACAAACCAAATCAAATTTTATAACTTATTTATAATTAAATTGTAACGGCAAAAATTATATTACTTCTTTAATTAATATTATGTTAATTACACTTAAATTTAAAAGGAATAAATATGATTAAAATTTGATAACTAAATTACAAATAATGATACTAAATTTACAATTGTTAGTTATAAAAAATTTGGTGTTAAAATAATTCAAATTATTAGAATTTTATTTTAGGGTAAATATGATAAATATTTATATTGAAAAGTTTGGGAAAATAGGATTCGTATTGGATACAAAATAATTATATATAAATTATATTATAAAATTAAATTGATCATAATAAACGTAAAAATTTAAATTAAAATTTTAAATGTTTAATATAAGTTTATATATATATATATATATATATATATATATATATATATATATATATATATATATATATATATATATATATATATATATATATATATATATATATATATATATATGGTGTAAGTAATCAGAAGAATGTTATCAATTTGTGATGTATAATTGCCTTTACCTCATAGTAAATTATTTAAGTTAGCTATTACAAAAAAGCTAAAAATGGAAAATTGATCAGTTTTTCTTCAAAATAAATAACACTAAAAAAAAAAAATCTGGAGACCACTCACCAACAGAACACAAACGAAATAAAAATTACTTAGGGAAAACATAGGAAGAATTTCGGAAGGACTCGGGTCCACCCAACCTAATTGAGGTTTTCTGTGGTTTCCCTCAATTTACTAGGCAAATGCCAGGTTGGTCCCCTCTTAAGTCAGTCCACAGACTGCCTATGATACCCGTTTAAATACCTGCAAACAACCCTAACAAAAATCCAATCAAAAATTTCCGTTTAGAAAAAAAAAAAAAAAAAAAAAAAAAAAAATATATATATATATATATATATATATATATATATATATATATATATATATATATATATATATATATACTCCAATTAAAAAACTCCAATCCCTTACAAAATATCAAAATTAAAAAAAGGCACAAAATAACCCTTCTCAAAATAACATTATGGCTCCGGTAAACACAACTATTTTTTTTGTTACTTATGCCAATAAAGAATTTGTTAAAAAAAAAAAAAATAATAATAACACTATTACATGTATTGCCTCTTTTTTAATAACAAAGGAGTCACAAAATACTTTACCACAGTAATTATTATCCGCCAGCGTAATGCAGTACATTCCAAAAAACACAATTTTTTGTTTTAATAGTCTTATAATAACTTCAAATTTTACCTCTGACATAAAGTATTAATCATTTTAAGTTTTTTTTGCATGAAATATTTTTTAATATCCTTTTCACATAGTTAACAATTATCAGCACATTATTATCCCTAATGCTATATATATCTTGCATAATAATTGTATATTATTATGAAAAATAATATTCTTTTCTATAACTGCATGAATTAATTTGTCATCTTGAGCTATCTGTTCATACCCAATAAATATAAAATTAAATTTTTGTCTGAACATAGATCAGAATTGAAAAATGTTTGGATACTTTGTCATTTTTACATTCCGAAAACCGAATCCGGGCTTAACTTTTTTCGAGTATGTATGTGTGTCTATCGTAATGTATACCTAATGTAATACACAGTAAATATATTACAGCATATATTAACCCTATATTGTTATAGAAACTTATATTTTCAAATATTTTACCTCTCTGGGATTTGAATATTCACTAGATATCATGTCAGTATATACTTTTCCGTGCGAGTTTCGAGTACACTAACCCTCAATTTTTATTTATTTGCATTTTTGAATAAACATTTGTGACATCGTGCATTTTAAAAGAAAGTACTTTGTAGTCAGCCTAGTCATATTGGATAGACTTAGATTGAGATCCAAGATTTTTGAGACGTGTTTGCTTTAGTGATAAGTCAACTTTCCACGGTTTCGGATTGCTAAACAGGCACTGTGTGAGAACTTAAGTTCAAGAACCCTCTCAAAATCTATTGCAATAAGTATAGACATAGACATGTTCAAATGAACATAGAAGAAATTAATTATTGACTTTAAGATTAATGAAACATTAAGTGTATGATCTTAAACGTGTAAGCAATTATGCTATAAGAAATAAGATAGGTATGAGATTATATTAAATGTTTTTTTTCATTTACATGTAACAAATGTGTGTATATTTTAGTTCTTCTTCTAAAACAAACACTATTTAATTTTGGAAGACCTTATTGCAATAATTTTTCTGTTTGACGTTACCAAACTATAGACACCTTAGATAATTATTAATTTAGTATAAATTTATTAAAATAATCTAGATTTTCTTTTGAAACCCAAGCTGTTAAGGACGTGGAGTACGATGTTTTGTCCTAGCTTTTACTCTTATTCCTGTAAGCTTCTTCAGTGGCACTGAGAATCGAAATATTGACTCGATTTTAAAATTTAATCGTCGCATATAAAATATTAGTTTGCATTTGCTTCGGATAAAAATAAATTGTTATTTTAATAATTTTTCAGAACTTTCAGAAATGGTTTTGAAATTCATATTTCCAGATTTACATTTTATACCTCCTTTTCCAGAGAGCCTAAAGTTATATTTTATTATTAACAACATTTTCTAAAATTCATCTATAATTGAAGGAGTAAATGGAAAAATGTATGTTATTTCGATTAATCTTAAAGACTTTTTATACTGCATTGTTTAACTTCTACAAGATAACTTATAATTCATCAGCCCAGTGCTGTATTTGTTAAATGTTAAATTGTATATAAAATCTCATCTTGTCTGCCGATAGTGACTGTTTTCTTAACGTAACTATCCTTAAAATGTTAGATTAGTATTCGTATGTATATTATCAGCGAATTAGTGCTCTTCTTGGAAAAAAACAAGATAACTTTTCTAAAGTAATATTATCTCGTTAGGTTTTTAAAAAATTGTCGTTTGTCTTTAATTGACTGAATTAACAATATAAAACAAAATTATCATCGTTTTTAATTAAAAAAAAAAAAAAAATAATAATAATAATGTAATTATTTCTTCAATTCACAAGAATTAAAGAAAAATAAAGTGTTTTTAGTAGATTTTAATGGACGTGAGTCTTGCTTATTGTTTTAAGAATTCATTTATCCTGTTCTAATATGACCCTTTTTTTATACGTTCCCCGTTTCTCAGTATATAGTTCGATTTTTTATTTTTTTTTCATCTCGTTAAAAAACCATCGAGGCAATTAATGTTTCTCTTTCTATTGCTTTCGTTAGTTCTTAGAAGTTGATTTTTTTTATTATATTTTTTTTAACTCATCTAAAAAAAGTCTTCATTAAAACAAATACAAAAGAACTCGGATGCTATTATTATTAGTGCAACTTTCATATGCGGTTATAGTTCGTGGTTTTGTCTGTCAAGGTTCATACGTAGAAAGTTATTTTTAAAAGTTTATATGCGTTTGGGTATTTCCACTCTTTATAAGATATACTTACTGTTTCTGATAAAGAAATAATACCTGCCATTTATGGTTTAACAGTACAATTTAAGATCCAATTTAGGATTGCAGTTATACTGTATGTGGGATGTTGGACTGCATGCAGTCCCTTAAGGACGCTGGCGCTGTAGGATTCCTCGTGGATTCTACAACAATCCCGTCCCCTTACTCCGATGTCCTGCAAGTCGGACCATGTTTTGGATGGTAATAAAAGTAAATGAAAATAACAATAAAATACAAGGAGCGAAATTTAAAATGTACTCGTCAAATACCATTTATTTGAACTTTTAGCGAATATTTTAATGAATTATATAAATATAAAAAGCTGAAGCCTGTTTGACCACCTTCTTTGATCTTTATCCAGTGGGCTAATGTGAATTAGTAAAACTTACTTCGCATATTAAACCATTCAACAACAACGGAAATTTATGTTACTCCTTTAAGATGACCTCCATAGACGCTCCTACATGTAACATACTGTGAATATGGTTCTACAATAAATTATTCTACATAAAATAGGGGCTGAACTGAAGGAGATGGTAAGGTCGAGAATCGCTTGGCGGCACAACTTTAATTAATTACACTTAAAATTAATTTATACACTTATGAGATGATATCCCCCTTCGTCAAAAAATACATTTGTATGATTTAAACATTTGAGAAATGTATTATTTTTTCATAGGATAGGTAGTTGACATCCCTTTGTCAAAAAATACGTTGTTGTGAGGCCCCGCCATTTTTTCTATGAACAGCCTCTTATTCTTCAGTTTTACCAAAATAGGTAAATTTTCAACCTTCTAGTATGAATTTGACCTTCATCAGTGGGCTGATATGAATAAATTAAAGTAAAGAAAAATCTACCTTAACTCTCGACTATCAAATGATAAAGTTACGTATGCATGTAGCCTTTTTTGTGTAAGCCCTTTGGCAGGTCTATGCCTTTTACGGCTGCTGCGCCTCAGAGTTAGCTAATTAATAAAATTCCAATTTTGTGGCATAAATTTGACCTAAGTATGTTACTATTAAAATTGTAACATACTCCAATGTGAGTGAGGAATATCAAATTATTTGTTTCTATCGAGCATTGTATAATCATAACGGACTAATGGGGTTCTACACTGGTTTTTCATTTTTTACATGGATATGTTTTTGGGTTGGGGGTAGAGGAAATATCCGTCACGCAAAAAACATATGAAAAAAAAACGGTATATGAAATGTGACGTTCTTAAAAGTAGGATCAGGAAGTTGGGATTTTACGGATGGTAGCTTTGTTTTCCACTTTAGTTCTTTGTTTCGCCACCAGGACCGAACACCAAAACATATTAATGATGGCTTAATGTTTTTCCATAAAGAGGAGAAATTGTTTAAGGAAAGAAGGTTATTTTATGAGGTTACTATCAACAAACTGTTACATTTTGCTCTTTTGAGTTTAATTCACGCTGCGGCAATCAATATAATTTGTTTAATACCAAATGAAATCCATTCGATTATTTGAAATATGCATTATAATAGTTATACCTTATTATTTATTTAGGGAAGAGTATACACGTTACAAGGGACTGCATTAAATAATATTTCATTGCCCATATAATGGTGTTCAAATACGCTGCTATTAAATATATAACAAAAGCTTTTATGATCCGTAATGTGGGTTTTATATTTGAATCAACATTGTTATATTGACTTCTATGAAAAGGAGGTTTATATCGGGTTGTATGTCATTCAACGCTGAAAGACACGTTCAGTATGCAGCATTAACATTCATTTTAAATATGATTTTGTTGAATTTATGTGGCGACAGATACATTTAAATCTCAGTTCTTTCTCAAAAAAATATTGTCTATTTGCATAGTAGTACACACTTAGCTTCATGGAATTTCTGGGGTCATTTGAGAATACATAGATTAAATATTAATAATAATCTATGGTATGTACTATAGTGTGTATGAATGTCTTCGATATCATATTTACTGCCTATTCCACTTCCATATTTCTGATCCGTTTTATTTTAGACTGCCTAAATCTAATATAAGATTTATATAAGTTATTTAAGTTGATAAAGTTGTTGAATTTCCTTATAGCTACTTAAGTGTGAAAAATTTAACGTTTATGATCTAAAAATATCTGATGCTATATTTCTGAGATTAATATTTAAAACATTTAGTAATGGTCTTGTTCCTGATTCTAACTACATATATATATATTTATTTTCTTCGTTTTTATTGCTTTATTATTTCTGATAATTAAGATTAAATAGGACATTGCCTTTTTTCTAGTCAGTTGTTAAGATATTGTTAGATCTGGAAGCTGCGTTGCTGCGGTCCTATGGCAGACTGGATGCCGTCACGACTGGTCGCTTCTTCATCTCATTTACACCGTATTTCTACTTTAATTGGCCCCGATTTAAAGGGACCCTACGGTGTTTTAAATCGCTCCACTGAAAGACATAGTTTTTTTTTCTTTATATAGATATTTTTTTAAAGTTTATCTTCCTAATCTTTTTAAAGAAGAAGAAAAAGAAGAAATGAAAGTATATATAATTTTCCCTCCTTATTCCTTTGTTGATTTTTTTATTTTTTAAAGTATTATTTTTTAAAGTTTCACTTTGTTTGGTTGTGTTGTTAAGAGTCTCAACTGGGTCGACTCGTTCAAGTTTTATTTTTCCTTTGCAAATCCGGCGAGATTTCTCCGAGGTTTGTCCGACTTGGCAAACACTTTTAAGAACCTACCCGATCCGGTTAACTACATACCTTGACCCGTGGACAAAGATAAAAGACCCCCCCCCCCCCTTTTTAAGGAAAAAAGTTTATATATCTCCTTCTTTAGTAATCTTCTTTAAATTGAAAAAAAATCAACTCATTAGGGATTCAAGAAATTTATATTTTCGCTTCACTTGCTCCTTCGAGTCCACAAGAAGTCCGTTTTCACTTTCATCCCGATGTATCGGAACCACTATTTTAATGACTTCGAGTTAAAATTTCACCTTCACCTAAAGGGGCGTAGCCAAATTAAGTCAGACTAATGGACAACACACTACTTATAGTTTTCACTGACTATAAACGATTCTCTAAATTGAATTTTATATATTTATATATGTATATATACATATAAGACTCCTCAAATTTCACTTTTCTTTAATGTTATCTAATACATTAACACTGTTCAATCTATTTTAACATAACTCTTTTTTAAATTATTCCATTTATAAATAAGATCAAAGATTGGAACAACTTTCATTTAAGAGTTAACACATTAAACATATTACTCTACATTGATTTACTGACGAAATAAATTATTATGCTTTAAAATAAATTAATTTAGATCAAAGATAAATATTATATTGAATAGCTATTAATAATAATCTATTACTAAATTAAAACTTTAATTTAATAATTTGTCCAACAAACTTAAATTGATTTTATTCATGTTTAGGAAAATTTGGATTATAAAAAAGGGATTAAGTATTCCCAATTTAATATTTTTCTCTTAAAAACTCTGTTTTAAATAAACACTATTTACCTTCACAATTTTATTACGTATTTATAAATTATATACTTATTAATTGCATAAACCAACTAATGTATTGAAACAGGTTGTGGATTAAATATAAAAGTGCAAAGACCTGGCTAATGGAAGTGTTGAATGTATATATACTAGAGGTGCTCATTGTATGTGAATTGGCTGCCTACCCCTGGGCGGATGCCAATTTTGACTAATTGACTGAAGAGAATCATTCCACACTCATCTAGTAGTATAACCATCCATTATTTGATCGTTTAATCATTTTATTTATCTCTATATAGGAATAACTTCTATATAATATTAGCTATGTCGTGTTTGTTTTGTCTCAGATCCAGTAATTGTAAAAATCTTAAGTCGGTTTATATTAAACGTGCCCTTAGGCTCGTGGCAACGGGCTTACTTTTATATATAGAAACAAAAATTAAAACTAAGTAATTAATTTATATAAGTTATTAAATCTATTTGAAGAGCAATAAATCAAAACAAACATTTTTTTTGTTGGAATAAATGTGGTTGTCTTAGCGGAGCAATAACAAATCATTTCAAGGGGCGTCATAGGGACACCACTCGGTTATACATTACATATAAATGATTATATTTACTTGACAAAAAATAACTCCCACTCATTCTTAGTAAGTAAAAAATTAAGCTATATAATTAAAAATTAGTTGATGTTTTAAGCACGAGGTATTCTTTTTAAAAAAATAACTATATTAAGTGTAGTGTACAACACTTCTTAACCAAAGAATCTAGAAGTACAGCTTTTTTCCTCTGTAGGGATAATATTACATCTCTTCAAAAGATAAGAGCGCAAGTTGAGTTGATGTCGATAAAAAAATGAAAACTAAATAAATGTTTACTCTCAAAACTATAGCTTTCGGCCTCTCGGGCGTCGTCATCAGTGCCGGTAAAAGTTCGTTTTTTTAGCGTATTTTTTTTCATTATTCTATATCTCTTCGGCTTTAGTCGACGGGATAAATGTTTAACCTCATTTAGTTAAAATGGATGAATGATTATTCTAATTTTTGTAATTTAGGCAATAGTATGTTTGAAATGAAATTCGATTCTTATTAATGTTTTTAAAGTTAACGCATGTTTACAAGAAGTGGAAATGAACAGAAAACATGCACACCCATGCTGGAAGGGAAAATCAAGTTTGAAAACCTGAATTCAAAGGTTTTCAGAATTCACTAGATTCTCTGGAGTAAAAAGCAAAAAAGAAAAAAATGTTCTATTTTTACTTTCTTTATTAAATAATAAATTATGGATATGAACTGCATATTTTTAAAATTGAATAATTTATGGATGAGGTCAAAGATTGGTTATAGCAATTGGTAATATGAATTATATGTATATGCAAATATATATATATATATATATATATATATATATATATATATATATATATATATATATATATATATATATATATACATATATATATACATATATATATACATATATATATATATATATATATATATATATATATATATATATATATATATATATATATATATATATATATATATATATATATATATATACTTTTTTTACAAAATAAAATTACTCTTGTAATTTAAGAGACCTTTTTTATTAGCCGTAAAGGGGTCTTAAACATGCAAATCGTTGTGAATATAAATATCACTTTAACATAAATTATTATAATTTACCGTCCAAATAAAATATAAAATACAATTTTGTAATAAAAATAAGTGTAGAAGATACATTAAAATAAATTAAGTAGAGTATATTATTGATTTTGATGATGATAATCTATATTATGGAAGTCCAAAAATAATAAAAAATAAATTTGCTAAATCAGTTAATTTGCATGATTTAATGCCGAGACAGGTTTACGATGGATAGGACTGAAGTATAGGAAGGTCCAAAATGTAAAGTTGTCTGTCCATTAATCAATTATGAGGTTGTCCGTCCATAATTAATGAGTTGCGAATTTCCCGTATACACCGATGACATTAAGTGGTGTTTAATATTAATAGCATGTTTAATGTATATAGTGGTCATAGTGGTGATTAGTATACTCTCTCTTTGAAATAAAGGTATCCTAATGGTGGTGAGATTTTAAAGACCTGCTAAATGTAAATAACTTACTTTGAGATACGACTGAATCAACCTGGATTCAATTGAAAGATTGGGCTCATAAAATATAAAATATGTACACAATCTCTAATGTTTTCTGCTAGTTTCCTCTAGAATCAGCTATTGTATTGTATTAAAAGAAATGATCAGGACTGGTTTAGATCTGAAGCTAATAAAGCTGGTCCGAATGATCAGCAATATTAGATAGGTAGTCTTTTCTTAAGACGCAAATCAAGAATTAAGTATTATTCCGAATTTACAACATTAGACTCGAATGATCTAGATATTAATGCGTTAGAACATACTTAAGAAAAACTAAACGTTTTGTATAAAATAATAGGGTATACTTTTCTGAAAGTTTAATTTTCTGCCCTAAATGGTCAATAATATTCCTACGTAAGTCTTTTCTTGACCAAGAAATACTTATCCTTTGTGAATGATAGGCTCAATACTCAATATATACAAACTATTGAGATATCAGGCTCGAAATAATAATATGTCAAGAAACACTATCGTTATAATATCTCAATAACCTTTAAAATATCTCAATAATTTGTAAAATTATGTTCTCTTGATAGATCGTGGTTTCTTATAGGCTTGATGTTAAAATTGCATGTCAATGTGGAAAGATAAATTATAAAAAAGTTTGTGAAGAAGGAAAAAGACCACTGAAGAGCGCCCTTAAACCTGAAGAGTTTCTCTGTTCTTGTCCAGTTATACTTGTTCTTACTGTTACGTCTTCCAGTCGTGGATCTCTTTCTTATTGCCACCCCTGTTATGAATAACAGTAAAAGTCAGAGCGAGGGATCCGACTGTACGACATATAGACAAGACAGTGGCGCGGTGTCATGACATAGCGCGCCGTCTCAACCCACCAGGTTGACATGTTTAGTCTGATGTCTTAACGGTTCCCTGGTCCATTACCTTGGTCAAACAGCATCCTTTTTTTGCTTACGTCAAAGAAAGAGCGAACCCGTATAAGCATTTTTTATTTTATTTTAGAGCCACTCTTTAATATTAAAAATATGGTTTCTGGATTTACCTTTAGGACATTTTTCTTTTTTATTGCAATCTTTTATTCTTTAGCGATTTATCATAAACTAAAATAAAAATGCAATATAATAAGTTCACCAAGAATTTATGTACAACTATGCATACATTATTTATGGTGAATCATGACAAGACCGTTTAATCAATTTGCCATGAGATTTGTTTATGTTAGATTCTCATCTCTACTTAACATACTTCAAGAAAATAAACTTTTTTTCTCCTTATACATATACTATATTCAAATTTTTCCTTATATATTAATGTTAGGGTTTTGCATTTATCCTTTTTAGTATTTAGGAATTTTACCTGGATTATTTAACATTTTAAATTACAGCATGGAATCCAAGTAATAACACAGTATTCAAATAAACGAATATTTGTTCTTATATTATATATACATTTAGTTCAATCTGCTCTCTTTTACTTATTTAATGTCGTATTTCAGTTAAATGTTTATATAGACCAATGTTGCTATATTTTTATTTATCTTTGTGGGTTGTTAGAATTCCATACTCAATTTGAACCCTCTTTATATTTACTGAATTGACTTAAAAATTAAAATATTTGTGTTTTTTATGATATTCAGTAATCATTAAAGGCCGATTTACACACATCAGGGACGTGACAGTGACGGCACAGTGCCGTGACCGGTCCGTGATCCCACCGACGAGGTTTAAAATAGTTTTTTTAGGAATTTGAAGGGTGTAGTTTACACTCACCCAGCACGTGTCAATGACAGTGAAAAAAGTACTGTCGCCGACACTATACAGTAAATTTCTGGTATTTTATGTGGACGATATTTTTCTGGAGTAAAAAATAAAAAATAATTATAAAATAAAATACATAATATAAATTATAACATAAAGTTAAACATAAAATGTTAAAATAAAATAAATATTTTAAAGATTAACTAACCCTGATTCTGATAATGATAGATATTGATGGAATAATCTTTTTTTAGTAAAAAGAAGTTCTAATGTAAACCAATATGTGAGTCTACTAGATTTGATTGATGATTGATGATTGATTATAAATGTTAGTGTTGTGACGAGCGTACAGCAAACAGTTTGTATCAGTTAGTTTTGATTCACTCCAGTTATGTTTATTGGTTCTCTTACATGGCTATAAATCTTCAACTTTAGTTGTATGTCTACTTTGTAAATTGATTGAAATCAACCAGTTTGTTTATTTAGGGGTAACCTGAGTATTGGATGTTTATTGATGACTTCTTTGTTAAGTTCCTCGTACTCCTCCAGAACCTTCTAAACATTTAAAAAAAACCGTAGAAGTCTCTTTGTTTACCATGTTTGACTGTTTATTTTTACCGTCTGTTTTGAAACAGATGTTCAATTACTAACCTTCTATGAGAGTTTAAATCAGTCGATCAGTGAGAATGTGTTAACTGTTTATTTAGAATTAAGGTTTTGACTTTGAAGGGGAAAACCTTATTGAAATGACTATTTAATTCATATAAGGGATAGTTGGAAAGTTTTTAGTTTGGAATAGATAAAACTTTTGTTTTACTATGATTTGTTTGTTTTCTTTATGTGAATCATTCGGATTGATAAACGCGTATGTCTTCTTCATCAGCTATTATTCAAGACCGCAGTCGGATATTCTAAGTGTCAATTGTTCCTGATAACATTAATTTTATCGATGATATGGTTATGGATAATAGGCGAGTTATTACAGTCCGGGTGATGGTGAAAGATTGGAATTTTTTTAAAAAAGAGTTAAAGATATTTCTTGGCCTATCAAATATTTGTCTAATTACCAAATGGATGATTTCACTGTATTTCAACAAGAAAATGAGATATTTTTGAAAAATTTATAACCCTTGATTAATCTTGGATTTGCTACAATCAAATCAAAATTCTCAAAATTCAATCAATGTAGCGAACACACGAAGCAAATAATTGAAAACAATGTGAAAAAAGCTTTCCGAAAGTAACAGAGGCATTGTGTCCGATTACCAAAATTCCTGGACAGAAATCCCGAAAAAAATTAAATAAATTAGACAATAATATTGGTAGCAAAAGCAAAACATAAGAAAAGTACGCGTTTCTTACTTGCGTTTGTGATAGGAAAAAGATTCATGTCTATGGTAGAAATATATTATAATTTTTGTTTGCGAAATTAGTATTCCTTATAGTTTCATTAAATTCCATATTATAACATGACGCCGAGGAACTGTGGAAATGAAACATCATCGATCATTCACACCAGTAGTAGCAATTGTCGAATGAAGCAAGTGAGCGGCGGTACGTCATAGCCTGGTGAACAATTGGTGTCACCTCAAGGAAGCCTGTTATTGGTTCCGGTTACGAGGATAAAGAAGTCTTACAGTTTAATTAACTTGGGCACCGCTGATGACGTCTGGCATTATAGAAAGAACCATGTCATCCAATCAAAATAGTTGGTTTAAAAAAAAAAAAAAAAAAAAAAAAAAAAAAAAAAAAAAATTATCAATCTTAGTTGAAGTTGATGTGTTTTGTTTGAGGTTATAGATACTTGTGTTCTAGTAAATATTCTTTTTTAGTTTTACTTGTTAACAGATTATGACAAACACCATTTCTTAATATGATTGATCCAAGGACGAAGCATAAGGATGGAGAAACTTGGACATCATGAAGTCATTTTAAGTTATTGCTATTCAACAGCGACTCCAAACCTTGAAATTCATTTCCCGATTTGAGTTAATAGAATTGCAAAACCCAATCCAACCAGTTAACCACTCTTGATGACAAACTGCCCACTTTTCGTTATATTTTGTGATAAGGGAATAGGTTATGATATTTCTATTTTAGCCATTCGGTTAAAATAGATATCCATTCGTCCAAGTTCCTTAGCTTTCGAAAAAAGAAAATTGACTAAATATTAACATTAAAAACTAAACTTACGTATGCTAAATAATCGCCCCTAGTCTGCTTTGGTAAAGTTTATCTAATAATGTTTACAGGAGAATTTTATTTTAATTAAAAAGTAATAATATTTTAGAAAGAAAATTAAAAATAATACACATCCGACGTTGCAATATCCAATATCAACAATTTTTAGAAAAGGTGAAAGTTTGTCTATTGGGCTTGGCCGAGGAGACATTTTAGCTTTAGCACCTGTCTAATAGATTGAGACTGAAGATACATTTTGGTGAAAAATAGAGTTTCTGTATGAACACGACAGGTTAAGCTTTGTATAACATGGGGCCGGCCTGTAAAAACCTTACTCAAAAGATACTATAGAAAGCTGTTTAATGCAGGAAAGATTTCTGGAAAAAAATTATTTATCCTGTTGCTAGAAGTAGACTAGATTTGTTTTTAAGATTTAGATAATATACCTAATTACTTGTAATATGGTGTGCGTGTTAGTGGAGTAAAATTGGCTTTAAGCTCTTCTTTATACTTGTTACGTTGCAGAATGCTATTGCTGGATATAATGTTAAAATAATGATTTGCTTTTCTGCACGTATTCTTTATAGCGTTTATGCTGCATATATCTAACCCGAGTTGCTTTATATTTCAGACCATTGACCACTTAGAGTACTTCTAATGAGCCAATTCTAAAGAGCTATTTTTTTCCTTCACTCCAATCCTAGTTTTTTTATGGATAGTTATTTCATTACTCATTATAATTTCTTCGTATACAGATTTATCAAGTAATTGCAGTTGAAGCATCTCCAGCGTGTCCTTGGATAGAACGGGTTCTGCAACTGTTCTTTTTTAAGTTCTAGAACTGTTGAGTTGAGTGATTCAACGACACATATCTTCGGCTTGTCCGGAGCTTTGTAATTTTTTTAAATAGCCTTTGAAAACATAGTATCATGTAGTTATTCTGTCAACATATTATTGATGTAAAAAATAAATGGACATTAATTGCTAAGGTTTATTAACGATAGAATTACTAAAGACTGTTATTTTGCTATCTTATATCTTTTTGTTTTATCTTACAATCTCCAATTATACTTTCATAGTTTTTTTTATTGTTATTATTAATTTTAATAATTCATATAAAAATACCATTTTAAAAAACTAGTCTTATTTTCAACATTTTTTTTTTTTGGTTTCTGTATTCTTCACCTAAATTGTTTCCATGTGCTTTTTTGGGGAAGATTGAAAGACGGGAAGTGGTTAAAAATTGGGGTAATAGGTGTTTGATGAAACTTACAAAGCAAAGTAATATAAAACCAGTAAAAATAGGAAAATAATTACATTAACTACCTCTGTTTATTTGAAGAGAATCTTAAGGTAATATTAAGAGAATATACTAAGGTACCTACTTGATCAAATTCTTACTGTAGATATAGGCTTATTACCACAAAACGATGATTTATTTAAATTTGAATTATTAGATTTGTCGAAAATCAAATTAATTAGTTAGAGAGATACTAATCATATTTATTCTCTTGGCAAAAATAATTTTAAGTGTAATTTGATGACACAAATCACTTGAAAATGATGTATTAGTTTTTATCCTTTATTTTTTATCACATTATTCTGTCATAGGTAGTTATCAAATCATATATATTAAGACAAAATTAGTATATACTTAGTGTAATAAATACTGTGATACGTTTACTTCTACTTACTATTAATAATTACTCTTTTTTAATTTTATATATTCTGTTATACTTTGACTTATATGAAATCATCAGTACCCTTATATTATACTAACGCTTTTAGACGCTAGTCTTGCACTATATATTATATAATATGTAATTATGATCAAATACCGTCACATCATACGCTTCTGAAGCTTATTTTATCATTGGTCATTCACAAAAATATGTATTCTAGTTCAGTAAATTTTACTAATATCTTATCAAAAAAAATATATGATAATATACTGCAAAAAAGTATTAAATGCCTTTATATTTACAATCATAAAAGCTTTATCTTTTTTTGCACAAGTTTTCTCATAAATCTTCTATAGAAAGTACTTTTATATTATTCACTATTGTTGTTAAATTCTGTATAATCATTGATCAAGCTCCGATATCAATTTTTCATTCATCATATGAAACTGGCATTTTTATGTATATTTACTATAATATTTTTACTGAATGTTCATTGTAATAAGAATGGATAACTCCAGGTGTTTTACAGAGAATGTTATGTTGAAATATTTAAAAAGGTGAAATGATAATTTTTTTGATTTATTAAATAAATTATTTAAAATACTATATATATTAATTTACGGATTCTGAGGTCTTAAAAAAAAGATAATGCTCATACCAAAGGTTAAGGCCCCCATACACGATCAAACATTTTGCGCAAAATGTCGGGCAAATTTAGGCCATACACGTCAAACATCATGTTTGCGCAAACATCAAACAGCCCCATACACGGTCAAAATGTTTGCGCAAACATTTTGACCGTCTATGGGGGCCTTTAGAAATATAACATCTTGTAGAGGTTTCAAATTTGGTTACAAGAACATCACGGCAATGGAAAACTAAGTTAATACTTGATTTTATTTAGTATCTGATACGCATTCTAGATTATGATTCTTTTTTTTTTTTTTTAAAAAAAACACTGGTCTAGAGTATTCTATTATTCGTCCAGAGACTGTGTATATTTCGGTGCCGAGGGTACAGTTAATGTTACATGACTCGACAATTGTTGGTCACGTAGTAAGGCTTCTTAGTGCCAGTTACTCCCGATATTCTTCTGACTACTTCCATATTATCTTTTCTTTACCCTCCATTGCTTCTTTTACCTGCTTTACTGGTCCAAGGACGTAAAGGGTGCATTGGCCCCTTCAGTTTAAACCCCTATTTCGAAGATACAGTGTATTAGTTGACAACTTTCAGATACAATTATTTTTTACCAACCATTTTAACAAGGATGTCGTTTTAGCTTTGGGGTACAGAAGAAATTTCCGTAACTCTCTTAAATATCGTTCCAGGAAGTTAAAATATAACAGGAGGTGGATTGGTTTTCACTTGTGTATTCATTGTAGTACTATGTTTCGCCGATAGAAGTTCTACATGTTATGTAAAATTATGTCAGAGCTCCTAGCGGACCAAATGGTAAACAAAATGAAACATTTTTCATAATTTCAAACCTTAAGATCCATCTACCATATCAATTAGAAAAATGTATACTGATTTTCTCCACTCATCAGTGGCGTATCCAGGGGGGGCACAGGGGGCACGCGCCCCCCCCCCCCCCCCCAGACCCAAGTAATAGAGTAAAAAAAAAATTAATTGAGTAAAAAATTAAATAAAATAATCGATATTATTTACACTCGATACATTCACCTCGTTATCAATTTCACCTCAGAAATGCATAAAAACGCTGTTTTTAGAAGTCATATTTTCAAAATTTTTGGGGAAGGGGGCCCCCGGGCCCCCCGCCATTAATCCCCCCAATAATTAACTGTAGACGACGCCCATGACTTACAGTAAGATATTGCACTGCAGTACTCATTAACAAAACATTTTCTAACGAATACATTCTAAAACAGTTGTTGTTACTTGGGCGCGGAGATTGGTTTTCTTTATTAAGTGTTTTTTTGTTTGTTTTTTTGGGGGGGGGGGGGCAGCTGCTTTGTTGAATAAGTAGATCCCTTTTCTTGTTACCACTACGAATACCCCCCCCCCCCCCCCAATCTAAACGTTCTTAGAATGTGCCCCAAATGTTCTATATTTATGTGGGTTCAATGCCCAAAAACATATCCATCATTCAATGTTTTTTTATGAAATGTTGAAAACGAGGTTTTTTGTCACTTAAATGATCTCTTCTGGTCAAAAAATTTGTTCGTCGGTAACCTCTTCTTGAATTAAGTCTGTTTCCCAGTACATCCCCCATTAATATATAACCAGCTTATATTTTCAAGTGTTCAATTTTTAAGATAATTACGAGTAGTTTCTACTCTTTATTAAAACTTTAAAGTTAAACTTAATGTCCAGAAAATATATGTCAAAAAAGATTCAAATTACGAGTCCCCTTATACATAAATAATGTATTGTTTGTATATTTCAATAATATAATAATTCACCACTTAAAATTGGGCGTGACTGTTTTGTGCTGCTAAAAATAAAAGAAAATTTATAATAAAATCAAAGTAATTATTTTTTAATTTACTTGCGTAATTAATAAATAATTAGGATATCAGTTGTAAAATCTAATGATAATTAATTTTAATTTCCTCTAATATTTAAGTTTAGTAATAGGTTTTATATGCACTAGACATAGAAAGATCCAAAGTTTACAGTAAGGTAAGAAGAATAATAATAGTTACGGCAAATACATTAATTACATTTATTTATAAAAGGGTGTAAAATCGTAATACTTAAAGATTTGGAAGCTTTTTTGGGAAGAAGCCAATTTTATATGCAAAAAGATTCTATTCGTATAAGAATGTCGGATAATTATTATTAATAAACGTTTAAAAATCAATTTAGTTGAGGTTTTATTCATCGATTGAGGTTTCTCTGGAACACTAAAAATTAATGAGTAATAATAAAATAAAAACCTGGCTAGAACCCACATACCTTAAAAGTAGTAGCAGGATAACGCATATTTATTAAATTGTGGTTAATAACTAACCATAATTATTTTATTATTTATGTTTCAGTTGTTGTTTTCTTAAAAATTATTTTTACTCGTTATACTAATATATTGCGGTATTTACGTTATTATTCATATACATCAGTTGTTACATTTAAAATAATTCTGTGGTCAGAATAATATGTGCGACTGGAATTTCCTAGAAGTTACTATTCTCGGCTTCATGAACGAGGATGAATGCTTAACGTCTTGAAGTTACACATACATAATAATATAATTATTCATATTTTTCTTTTTTTTGCGCTAGACTGTCTTCTGTAACGCACCTAATCTCCAAAAGCATCTGACACAAAAATTTGAAACTTTGCACTTATGTTATGTGTAATATCTCAAACGCAGGAAAATGATAGGGAAGCCCCAAAAAATCATCCCTTTAAATTTATTTTTAAAGGAAATGCGTCATATGGGAATGAAAGAGGAGTCCGTTCTGAATACAAATATATATTTTTGTTTCGTTTTTATTCTAATTCATCTTTGCGCCATGTGTCCTTGAAAATTACGTTTTTTGGTCCCTTTCTATTTTTTAACAAATAATAGTTATTCTTTGTCAAAAATCTTTTTTTGACATTTTTGAAAAAAAAAAAAATGTATACGTCAAATGTTTTGTGAGAAAAATCCCCCTCTCCCCCTCAAAAAAAAAAAAAAAAAAAAAAAAATCTTAAACAATTATTACCTTGAGACCGGATTGGGCTGTAGACACTTCAAGTAGTTTTATTGCGTTTGGACATTAAAAATGCATATAAAGGCGTTTGTTTCGCGTCACTATAATAAATTGTTCAAAAGTTATAGCTTAAGTAAGCTTTTAAATGACTTCATATAGATAGGGCTGGGCCGATTATTATGGTTAACGAAGTCGTCCAATTTGTTATATTGCCTCCAGACCTGTATATACTAAAAGCAAATACATAGCCAATTTATTTTTCTTTAGTTTTAATAGTTTTGTCTTATAATGCAAGGCAATAAATAGTTCCCAATAAATAGTTTGTTTAAGTTAGAAGCCTCACTTCTAATTAATAACTGTTTTTGAAAATATGACTTACAAAGTTATGATGTTGCACCTCATTTGTTTTATTATCTTGAGACCGGATTGGGCTAGACACTTCTGACTTAGAGTAGTTTTATAGCGTTTGGACAGTAAAAATGACTGTTTAATATTTATTAGTAATATTCGTAATAATAAACTTCTATTTAATTACAATTAAATTTAGCAATTAGAACTTTTGAATTTCCCTCTTGCTAAAGCAATAGGGAATTATTTTTTATTTATTTATTTAGAAGGATTCTGAAGTTCTGACTCTGAACAAGGCTTTTAAGGCCCCTATACATGGTCACAATGTTTGCGCAAACATTTTGACCGTGTATGCGGGGCTGCTTGATGTTTGCGCAAACATGATGTTTGACGTGTATGGCCTAAATTTGCCCGACATCAGGTTGGCGCAAAATGTTTGATCGTGTATCGGGGCCTTTAGAACAGTCAAAACGAGAATGAAGTCCGATACAGAAGATCGACAAAAAGAGAGGAAATCTATACTTAGTGAAATACATCAATGTAAATAGTTTAGTAACTATATTACATTTATGTCAGACTCTGAACATGCCTTTTAGAACAGTCAAAACGAGAATGAAGCCCGACACTGAAGATCGACTAAAGGGAGGACGAAGTATAGATTCTTAGTGGAATACATCATTGTAAATAGTTTAGAAACTATATTACATTTATGCTCCTTCAAGAATAATTTTATTCTTCCAAAAGATTATATGCATAAAGAAAAAGGGTAAACATTCAAAATGAGTCAGTTGTGATAACTTTTAAAAATGTTTATAATAAATAAGATTTTTTAAATTTAATTTTAATTATTTAAATTCTCTTTAAATTAAGACCTCTCTTTACAATAAAGAAGGGGGGCATAAGTATTCTGTACTGCAGACTCTGAACAAGACTTTTAGAACGGTCAAAGCGAGAGTGTTGCGCCCGACGCAGAAAATTGACAAACAGGGAGGAAATCGGCTTGAGCGAAATGCGATGCATCAAACTAAGATTACAGCTCGGCAACAGGAATCTAGCAAAGGAAATGGAGTCTCAAAAATGACCTCGGTCAAAATTAGTTTCAGAAAGAAACTCACGAAAGTTCATAGGTTCGTCGACCTGATCATTCGGGGTTAATCCTTTGTGGTTTTAATACGAAGTCCGATGCAGAGGTAAAACTTTGTCTGTAATTCGAACGCATGAAACATCTAACTCGACGTGAATAGGACGGCGGTAAGTCGGCAAATTCTTTTGCTTAGGCGTTTAACGAGTATCTCACGAATCTTGCAGACTTACAGTGAATCGCGAGCACTCGTTGGAACTGCCAAGTTGAAAAATTTAATATTATGTCTTGTACTGGAGAAATATAAAGAGATAGAAGAATATATGGGATGACAATGGAACAATGAAATGAGCCTAGTCAGATAAAATAAAGGATCCTCATCCTTGTTTTAAGATTCACATGTTGAGTTTACTTCAGTCGGTACCACTGAAAGTACCTTTATACGTTTGTCGGTATTAAACCAGGTAGAGATAGATGCAATTGTAATATTTTTACGTTTAAAACAGATATTCTTCGCTCATCCAACCAAATTTATATGTAGTCAAGCGCAAAAAATTGCACCAAAGAGTAGAAAATTATAGTACCTTTTAGTATGAACCGCTCTCTGGAGTTACATCCATCCCATTTTAATATTTGTCATGTATTCCCCTCTCCATCAAATCTATTTCAGCTATTATGGGTTACTAATCATATTTATGCACTTAAAAATGAAAAAGTAATAAAAAAATCTTGTTGATGAAACAAATCACGTCAAGACTTATTCTATTAAGTGACAAACTTCAACTTGATATTTGGTCTACTATAACGAATTCTGTACTCAGAATCATGAAAATCACATTGTCCATCATAAAGGGCGGGACATAGCCGCTCTCCACCGGTCTTTTTTATTTATATATTTTTTTTTTTTGTCAAATACCTATTGCCAAGCCATGTCCCGCAGACGAACTTAGCCGAGAACATATTCTTAAAAGGCACTAAAAGATTAACTTGTTAACAAAATTCTAGTTTGATGTTAGTCAGACACTTTTTTGCACGCTATCTCCTGGACTAATGAAATTGTACTGCACAGAGAAAAACACAGAGAGGAAAGAAAGATTTTTTTTTGTGAAAGCGATGTTATAAGAACGTAGTTTAAATTTCGCTCATACCCGTTTTCGATATTTTAGTTTAGTGCATTAAATACTTTTTTAGATGAGCGCATATTATAATTACATTTCCTTATTCATTAAGTTAAAAAAACAAAATTAAAAAAATCTATAATTACTTAAATAATTACTTTGCGTGCAGGTGTTATTGACTCCTAGCGTGTATACTTAACTTGTTTTTGCACGTTAATATTTTTTCTTTTCTTTAATAAATAATTAATCTCTTTTGATGAAAAACTTTGGAGAGTTTTGATTCGGTGGTACATACTATAAATAGTTAATTAAAAGTTCCAATTATTAATTTATGATTATATTTTTAAGTTGTTATTAATTTACGAAAATAGTATATATTTGGTGAAACGTATAGGAGGCTGTACTTCGCCCAGCTTCTTAGTTAATTTACAGTCATTAATATTTTTTAAACTTTCTATTTAAATTTACTGGTTTTACTTTTTCTATTTTATTATATATATATATATATATATATATATATATATATATATATATATATATATATATATATATATATATATATATATATATATGTATGTATATATGAACGTCTCTTTTATTTTAAATCCGTTCCTTGCTTGAATACCTAAGCCGTAAAGCAAAACCAGTTAATACCAGTAATTTGCTTAGAATAGGCAGATATATTTTATATTGTAGGCATTGGTAGGACACATTGGTGGTCGCAAATAAAACCCTCATGATTCCCTACTTTACATTATAGTAAATTAGTTTGCTCAACCATAGAAGATAATAATAGAATAGTTAAGTCGTGAAATATCATATTTGTGACCCTAGGTATTCTTCGTTGTGGCGAGATCGTGTGTACAGAGATTTGTCCTTTTATATAAAACATTAGAGAAGAAATAAAGTAAAATAATAAAGAAAAAAGGGTTTTGATAAATAATGTATTTTATAATTAATTAAAAACTTATTTCAAAACAAATTAGTTAATAGTTTCGGGGTAGATTTTGTCACGCTCCTTATTTTTAATGAAAGCCAAGATTAAATGTATATAATATAATCAAGCCACATTAATTATATATCCTTAAATAGAAATTGGTTATAACCTTTTTGATTAAAATTACAGACTGGATTCGGCTGCATTAACCTTTTGCTTTGGTATTTATTGAGTTAATCACTATGAGTAAGTTCTGAAAAATCTTAATCTTTAAGGAGTTTATTGACTGTATTTTCTGTTCTTAGCTATTTATGTCAAAATGTGCTTTCTATATCAGTGGTTTTAGTCTTTCCGTGGACCTGCATATGAAGAAAATTATTTGCGTGGACCGGGAGGGTTAAAAAGAAGAAATAAAAGGGAAGAAAATTCACTTTAATGCCTTAAGGCACTTATCAGTTATAATAATAATTGTAACAAACTAAACTATAATTTGTAAAAAAAAGAACCTTTTCTTAAACAAAAAAAAAACTGAATTTCTTGAAAATTAAATCATTTTACAATGCCGTGATTGCATTTATATTTTTTATAAATCAATAAAATAACTTAAGGATTTTAAAAAAAGGATATTAACTTGCACATAAATGTTATGGGTCATATCATAAGTATACATGCGTCAAAACGCTGCTTTCACAATAAAAACGAAAGCAAATTTTAAAGGAACCTAGATTTAGTTTTGGTGGCAACAATTAAATTGGGAACGCTCTGAGCTTTTATTTACACTTTCTCATATTTATAAAGTTTTTCGGGTCATCTTTTATTTCTTCCACTAATTCGGACATGGTTTTATTAGAACAAATTATCGGTTCTTGAATAAAAGAATATAGGTTCTTCGTCTCGCTTCGCTCGACAGTAAATATTGCCGAGGTATTGAAAAAACACTTCACAGTCGTGTAGCATATATTCTATTTTTTCCGAGTTAGCAAACACTGAAAAAACATGAAATATTAATCAATATAATTATAACAAATATTAGTACATACTTAAGATTTTGAGAAAAAGAAACCTTGAAGAGGTTGCACTATAAAAAAATATAAAACGCATTGACATCTAGTGGATTTTAATCGTACTAAGACTCATGTATACTTGATTGCAGCGCTAGAAACGGTTTTGATAACTACTACTAGGATGCAAAAGAAAACAATTTTTTCAAAACAGTTTAGGAGTAATGATAAGATTTTTTAAGTCCACTTAATGAAAAAATGGATTTTAGCAGTTACTATTTCACAGCCTACCACGGAAAAAAATTATTAGTGTGTTGCCACTGTTAGGACATCAAATAGGTTTTTATTTGCTTTCATATGGGCAAAAATACGACAGTTTCTTTGTCTGTCTGTAGTCTTAATATATTGTACTCCGCTTTCAGCAAGTGATAGCAGATATAAGATTATCGGGTCTACTAAAATGAAGCATTACAACTGTTGAACTTGATATGTGCAAGATAATTTAAGAACACTTCACTGTTCTCCTTAGGAAGCCGTATAAAGTTTTGAATTTTTTTGTTGCTGTCTTTGTCTCTCGTCAAATATACTTCGCATCGTAAAAGGCCCGGAAAAAAGATGTAAATAATATCTTTTGAACATAATTTTTAAAATAAATTTAATATTCTTGATATTAGTTATTTATTTTTTAGTTAAGTAATTAATTTTCCCATATAGAGTGAATAAAATATTAAATAATGAAGCCGGTAAAAACAAGTCTTGTTAAAGATCGTACAGTACAAGTTAAAAGTCGTGATAGTTGAGGGCCATAAAGTATCAAGTTGTTTGCAGACAGTGGTCTCTACATCTCTTCTTGTTCTTATCATTCCAATCCGATCATATTCCACTCCATTTATTCACAGTTTAATCTTGATTTATATTTTCTACAACACTTTAGGTCTTCTCTTTTCTTTTCTCCATTCTTATTTGAATTGAAACTTTCTTCCTACTTCTTTGCTCGGCTTCTTGTAGTTCCTTTATCTTCTCTTTTATACCTTTCTATCTTTGCTACTAGACTAGAACAATAGAAGAGAAAGTACCTTCGTATGTACCGAACTTTATTGTCCCAATTCTATTTTTGAACCGCATGATAACTTGGTATACTGGAAGTTAACGCCTACATTAGATGTATCTTTACCATAAACTCTACATCATGCATGAACTGTAAAAAGGGTCTAACAGTTTTGTGGTTTTTACTTATGTCCTATTGAAGGCAAAGATATTGCTTTTGCATTCTTTTATGACTGTGCATCCCGTTGTCTTTACAACTCTTTTAACCGACTTGTATACTTTGTCCTGGAATATTTATCGTGGCCTTTTCTGTGTTACTTGAAGGATAATGCATATCTGTATGCCTTTTCTATTCCACATAATAATTTTATTTTTACTGCTTATTTTATTCTTTCTTGACTTTTTTGTGTTTTTATTTATATTTTTAAGATAGTATCAAGGTTGTATTTTTCTTGGGGTACTGATCTTTCCAAAACTAATGACCTGGCAGAAAGAAGGGATGGCCAAATCTCTGCAGTAGGGTACATTTTACCTTGAAGTTTTCAAAGTCAGAAACGCCTTGCGGTATCGTTGCTTAGAACTCTAGGTTTCCTCGTAGACGTGGATTTTGACAGTCAAAACATTTTGAAAAGTAATATTTACTCGAATTATCAAATTCGTTTTGAATTAGTTCAGTGTCAAGGCCCACAAACACGATCAAACTTGTTTGACAAGCAAGTTTGATCAAAAGTTTGTCAAGTATGACTTCCTGTGTACATATCATCAAGCCATCCAACTCTCAAACTTCTCCCATGCACCGTCAAACTTACTTGTCAAACTGGCTTGACAATCCAAGTTTGTCAAACAATTTGATCGTGGGTGTGGGCCTTTTAGATTCTTCATGCAGCGTTTTAATATTTGCGTATCGTGGGAGAATTTTCTCGATATAGGAATCTTTTAACTCCGCTGCTTACTAGTGTCATTCCCCTTTGCTTCGATTTATCTGAGCGTTGACCCATTTGTTTATAATTATAATTTGTTTTTAACAAATACTTTTTTGTGTTTGTACGAGTATATAGTAGATGTCTCCTACTATATCTCATGTCTTGCATCTCATTAAGTTGCATATTATAACCATGATGATTTTCTGCCCACTTTGTCCTTATTTGTACTTGTTTACGCTTGTTATTTTAAAATAAAGATTAAATATATTTATATTTTTATATAATTAATTTTTCCCCCTTTTTATCCAGCGATCAACCCACTTCTGATAAACTTAGGTATCTAATTTATTCTTAAAATTGCCTAGTAAATTAAGACAATAGTATGTCCTCTGCTTCAGCTACTAGTTTAATAACATAGTAGGATTAAGATGAGCTAGCTCATTTTATGGCCCACTTATTAATTAATATATATTTATTTTTTTATAATACCATCGTGTATCAGCTTTTACGTATCTTCGTGGAGGAAGAATAAAGACGGCTGGCCTTCCCTTCGAGAACTAATTAACAACAAAAGAGAAATGAACTCATTTCACACACGGAGCCTTCGTCTCTATTCAAGGACTTTATCTGGGTTTTTTCTTCATCTATTTGATATTGCTGTAAAAATTTTAGTTTTTCTCTTTTAATATTATATCTGATGACAAAGTGTTCAAAATTATACCTAGCAAAAGTATTAAGATAATTTCTATTGCACATATATAAAAAATACGTATATTGAATTTTTTATTTTTAAGTGACGAAATATAGTTAGAAACTTAATAATAAATGCTATAGAATTATCGTAATTAAGTTAGTAACTAAAGAAAGTCTAGTGACGATACTTGCTGGATCTGGAGACTGATCACTACAACTGAACCACATATGACTTGATGATTGATTGATGAATCCTATTTTCCTCCATAGATTTCTCTCAAAAAACCATATGGACTGGACATATATATATCATCAAATTATGGGGTTGTACCAAAGATCTAACTCCTTCCGTATCCAATCCCTTAAGTCTAAAATTCTCAGGAAAAACTAATATTCTCTTATTTGTTTCTAATTTCATTCTAACTAGCAACTTCCAGATATCAATCCTTTTATGGTTCCGTATCCCATCATCCTTGTTGCCTTTAGTACAAAACTTACCTTCTAATCACATTCGGGAAATTCTCCCCTCGACTGAAAAGTCAGTGGCCACGCGACTTGTTCAACAATTAAAAAAAAACAAAAATCAATGTATGCATAAAACTCATGTCATTAATGGTGAGTTTTGTCGCTGGACAGTTTCTAGCGTCAAAATTACTATGTCCTGTATAACAATTATCCTTATTACTTGTAACTTTGTAGTTGTAATATACAAATAAACGAAAAAGTTCATTTATTGATATAATCTGTACCCGTACGACTGACTAGCAATACACCATGTTTTCTTAAAGAATGATTTAATTAATTAACATTAAATGTAACAAAATATTACTCATTTCCTATTTTAAAAATATACATAAAGGAAAGTTCTGTATATTTAAATAAGTAATTGTATCACATTTTAAATTAAATAAAATTAACTGTTAATGAAAGCACGAGGCAAACCTTACTGGTTCAGAACAGTGGTCTCAGGAAAGTTACCGACCAACTTTTTTTTTGTAAGTACACAACTGTGCACGACCGGTTATTTCTCGGTCACGACCAAAAAGAACCGGAGCCGCGTGGCTCACTAAGATTGGTAAGCTAACCTCCTGTATTAACCCTTTTTAACAATTTATAAGATTTCACGCTATTTTTAGCGTATAATTAATAGCCTTCCTGTTACTACCTGTTGTATATTAGGAGAAAATATCGGGTAAGGTACCTATAAATAATAGTATTAGAAATAAAACGATTTATCCCCAAATCGTTTTGAATCAACTGTTGAATGACCTTTATTTTTATTTTTTTTGGATGGAATGTATATGGAAATTTTGTATCTTTCTTTATTATTTTTTTTTTTTGTCTTTGATATACAAGGTAAAAAAACTTTTTATTCATGGTTTATTGTTAGTATTATTTATGATGCTATAAATTCAATTCTTTAAACTAAATGTGATTTTGTTTTACTGCGATAAACCTACTCAGAAGCTTTACGACTTTCAGCTCAAAAGGAAGCGTAGAGCAATCCGTGAAACGATCTCATGGTACCTGGTAATAACACTCTGACCTGAAAATTAGTTACGAGTTGACCGGCTAATTGGTCGGCACACTAAATTTCCTTTTTCTAAAACTTTGCTGCTCGATTTTGATTTACTAACCCAACAGCGTTTAAACCCATTGATGTTCTAGTTTCTTCTTCTTCTTAAGTTTATTCGTGATCTGTGAAATCATCGAAGTAAGAAAAAAGCAACAAATGGATTTTTTTTTAAGAGGTAGAAAAATAAAGAACGTAAAAATCGATTTCTTTTTCTGTTTTACTTGTAGCGGTAAAGCTCATCAAAAGAGTAAATGATAATTAAGCATGCAACTCCATGCTTTTACATCTCCAGATGGGATCCGATCAGTCCAAAACTGCACTGAACTCCTCTTCCTCTATTGGTCTGATTATAGACATCGAAATATAGGAATGCTTAACCACGTTTTCTAACCGGGGTTCTTATTTTAAAAATGAAAAGAAAAAAATAATTTATCGTTATAGGATCTACATCACGTACTACCACAAAAATTCAAGAATGAACCATAATTTCCTTAAGAACCAAAATTTAAAAAAATAAAATAAATAAAAATAATGATATAAAGTCGAATCCTAAATTAAGCAATTAAGGAAATACCAAGCTATTTTTTAATTTTTTCGTGATTTTTTAGGGTACTAATGACTAATAAATATTTAAGCCCATTCTCATATTTTTTGCATATACTTCTGGTAAATCACAATTTTGATTGTTATTGTTTATTTTCTCTCCATTCCATATTGTCTAATAGAAATTGATTATCGAAGAAACGTGATATCAATGCAAACAACAATGCTAAAACAAGGTGACAATTGTATGTATAATTCGATAAAACTTTAGTTGCTTCAACCAAATTTGTTTAAAAAGAACATATTGACTATGCTAAAGCAAGGAGCAAGGTGATCATTTTACAATATAGACAAATATATAATTTCGAATAAATTAACCACATGCTCCTGCTTGTGCATATAAACTTTTTAGAATTTTAAATTTATTTGGACTAACAATAATTAATTTATTGCTTTTACTTTCGTTCTACTCCAAGTAGAACTGATGATAAATTTTCATGAGATTATTTTGCGTTGGAATATTTTTGCTTGATTTATGTCAAAAATATTACTCTATTTGTTAATGAATTTTTCGTCTCTAAAGAATGAAAAATCTGATTTTTTCTTAAAACTGAAATATTACCATTCTGCTGTAGTAGTACCTTGAGAAGGAGGAAGCTATTGCAATAAACAATCCCTTCCTGATATCAAGTTAAGATATAAAGTACACTTAGCTAGAAAGTCCTTTAGTTTATATCCTGTGTTTCTTCTTATCTCACTCATCTAACTTGAGCTGAGGATGTGGATCCTTCTTGAGGAACACAAGAAGGACATCTAGGTCCTTGAACTCGTGAAGTGAACTGCAGCCACTGTGTTAGACACGCCATCCCAGACATTACCCGATGTCACACCTCATCATCTCTCTCGGTACCTCACTATTCTCCACTCGTACCCATGTTAGATCAAGCCAATGGTTTGTTTGTTCTTTCTGTCTTGCCTCTGGCCAATTCACTCTTTCTCTGTGATATGTCTATTAAAAGTCAGTGATCTTTAAGGAGTGAAAAGTCGGAGAAATTATGAATTTTTAAATTAAATTTGTTGTAGTGACGCTTAGTAACTGCTAGTTTAAGTTGTAGAGATGGGTGTACTAGATGAAAATTTCTTTTTTGCGTAAAATATGTTCCCAATACAAAGGAAATTCTAGTGTTTTTTTTTTACGTTTTACTTGATATTTCAATGTAATTTCGTTGCTTGAATATGTATTGTTTAAGTAGCATAAAAATAAATAAATCGTGTACGTGTAACTATTGTATAGGTCTAGTTCTGTACCTAAAATATCTAAATAAATAAAATATAGATTTATCAATTTCTAGTTTTGAATTTGATGTTTGTTGTGGTATTACTGTACTAAAACTAGTGTGTCCCACTCGTAGAAATATAGAGGAGTTAACTTTTGCATAATCCATGTACAGTTTTATAAAACTTATTAAAACAACAGTAAATTTCGTTGTATGCTCATTCATAATCCCTCAACTAACTTAGTTTCTGAATTCTTAATATGAATAGTTAATAGATGAATAACAAAATATGTTCCTTAAATTAATATCCTCAAATTGTACTTCTGGAAAAAGAACTCTTAGAAAATGTTCGTCTCATTGAATAGATAAAGTTAGAATTTTTTACCGTCCTAAAATTCCAATTTTAATTTTAATTGCGCGCGAACACTTAGGCAGACAACGTTGTCCAATGAACTCGTCCTGAGCATTGGTAAAATGAACATGTGTACCAAATTTCATCAAAATCGGTCAACTTTTACTCAAGCTATCGTCGTACGTTTCAGACACACAGACAAACATGGGCAAATTTCGTTAAATGTAGGAAGTTCGCTACGCTCTCTTCAATTATTTTACGGTTTAAATAATGAGTATAATTGAGGTAACATATCTATCCAAAAAATTCAACCTATTTCCCAACTATCTTATTGATTAAGCTTCTTTTTAATAACCTTTTGCCGTTACTCTATAAGGGCCTCTACCTTATGAGAAGCTAACATTTTTATACGGAACTTTCCTCTGAGAATTTTTGGAATTGATGGGAACACTAAGTTTATTAACGAATTGAATTCATCCCTAATTAAAGTCAATTAATATATTAATCGTAATTTAGGCTAGATCATTGTAGTTTTATATTCTTCGAACATCATTAGTCTGGATTTCACGAGTGAAGGCTTTAAAATAAAAATAATTAAGTTGTTATATAGGTATTATATTATCTTATTATTTTATCATGTGTTAAAAATATATTTATTTTTAGATTGTTTATAGTTGATTTAAGTATTTATAACATTGGAAAAGACGGTTAGGGTTGTTGAATAGGATGGAGGTATTAATGGAATTAAGATTTAGGATTTGTTTTCTTATTTTTTGCTAATAAGACATGACGACATGACAAAGGCTTTCTACGGGTATTATTATCTGAGACTTTGTGAGATTCAGAGAGCTGGTAGAAAATAAAGAGATATTTCAGACGGATGATTGTTTAGAGTTGCATTCGTGCATTTCCGATCAGTTTGCAGAAAGTGGGATATTAAGATTCAATAATGTTTGAGGTCAAGGAGAATTGGCTTTCACCGCTACCAGATGGCAGCAGTTTTGTCCGGTATAGATGAGAGAAGTCTTTAGCACAATGACTAAGATGATGTCCAGTCTTGAGCGAGGATACTCGCCTCGGGCCCGGTCAAACAATGCCATCCCCTGATTGGTCCGGTACCCACGACACTAACGTCATTATTCCCGTGTTTTTCTTTTCTCTTCATCCTGCTCCCTTGCACTTTCTAACCATCACTTTCCCTACTTGTCCTTCACGACATCGTGTTCGGGATGGACTCTCGCCGTCAGATTACAGGTCATATTTCTTTTTTTTAAACGACCAGTTATTGCTTTTTGACATCCATCAAAATACCGAGTAAAAAAAGAAGCAAATTTGGACCTATCTGATATTTTCTCCTTCTACTGATATCATGCAATAATGACATGAATAGTCTTTCGTCGTCACGTCTTGCATATTTTTACTTTCGAACTAAGTTATTTTTGTAGGGAAGGTTAAAGTTAAATGAAGGCGAAAGTTGGAATATAAGTATACGTCAAGATAGTTTGTCTGTGCGTAATATCACTTAATACTTAAAATAAATATATACCTAATCCAATGTGTATTCCAGGAACCTTCTACACTTATTGCATCTGAGCTTAACTAAAGTAACAGAAGCAATGTGATCATTCTGAAGAACGAGCATTTTTTATGTCTCGATTTTAAAAATTCCATGACAGAAATCCGTTAAAGACATCAGAGAACATTTTTGGTTCCGTGTCTGTCAGTCGCTCAATTTTTTTAGACCATCATAATATCTTAAAAACTAATCGTCTGATTTTAATGAAATTTGGATTTGGTTGGTCATTATTAGCCTATTATTGGTTCCATATAAGTTGCAATATTCTAAGCTCATTGGTTTCTCTTCCCCTGAACACAAGCATACATTTATTTACACTTATATCTTCAAAAGTACTCATCTGATTATCAAAAATATTAGATACTCAGATTTTTTGTCGACAGTAACCCCCGCAGATTGCCCCGAATTAATTTCAACCGCCTTCATTTAATATATTGAGCTAAATTGTTACTTTTTTTTATTGTAAAATATCAAAACAATTTTGAGAGATTTATAGAAAGAGGGGAAATAAACTGCTAATTAGTGTGGCACATATAGCTCCTTCGCATCCTATTACGTACTCAATTGATCAATTGATTTTATGCTTATAGTTTCTTTAATAAGTCAAAATTTTTTTGATTTTTTACATTAATTGAAGTACCAATTTAGCAAAAAATAAAAACCACTTAAAATTAATCTGTTGCTATCTGCGGTCTACTTTCGTATAGGCGCACAAGGTTGAAACTTATGTGAGATCAACAATAGGCTAATTATGACCTACCATACGAATTTCATTAAAATCGGACGAATAGGTTTTAAGATGTGTTGCTTCGCAAGAATTGAGCGAAAGATAGACACGGAACCAAAAATGTTCCCTTATGTCTGAAAAGGATTTCTGTCTGAATAGTATGCGATGGGACGCGAAGAAGCTATGTGCCACAGTAATTGGCAGACTATTTTAAACTTCCGTCATAGAGTTGGAGTTATTAAAGCTAATGGCACGTAGCGAAAATGCCTGTGTGACATGTCAGCCCCACGGGAAAAGTAGTAGCGGGCCAGATGGGCGAGCGTGTCACTTTGCCGGAAATATAGGGGTAGGAGGTGTAAGAAATAACAAACCAAATTTTAGGTTTAGGACCGAGGACGGTCTCAAAGAACAAAATTTATACTTGACCAAAATAACAATACAAGGGTATCTTTTACATAGGGTATCTCTCTCTTAATTACAGATTCTTTATACAGTTTTTAACGTTTTTAGTAGGGGCCTGAGAGCCTGGTTCCCTTGTCGGCAGAAAGCCTGATTCCCCAATAAAAAAGGATAGGACTCACCGTTGATGATAATCCAATTTGTGACTGTATTGTCCTACCGTAGACCTCGCTCCAAAATTGACTCCCGTGCAAGGCTGGTCCGTCCTTATATAGTCTCGTCGCCGGGATCGGCCCTGGTCCGATGCAGCCCCGGTGCTGCTCCGATACAGCACCGGTGCTGCTGCGATACAGCTCCGGCCCTGTTTCTGCACAGCGCCGGTTGGGGTTCGGCCCAACGACGCTTCTATTCCGGCACACCACCGGTCCTGGTCCGTCACACCACCGGTTCTTCACCGGGTCCGCTTCTTCCGGGGCCGGCCCCGGGTCGGCCCTCCACCGGTCCGTGACCGATCCACGCTGGCGTTCTGGCCACGTGGGCCGTCAGAAATTCCTCGTGGAACCAGGAATTTGGGGGTCCCGGGGCTATTCGGCCCCCTGGTTGCACTCCTCCCCTCCCCGGAAGCCGACGTCCTCGTCGGTGTGAGGCAGATTGCATCGGGACTGAAACTTGAAGATCGGAGCGCCGCGTGCTCCTGGTAGGCCTTCCGTCTACAGCCAGGACATGTGGAGGGACGTTGGTCTTCTCGGGGGTGGCGGCAATCAAGGGGTGAGTGGCCTCTCCGTGTGTTCTCTTGTAGTCGTCTCCAGAAAGAACGGCAGGCGACGCAGCGCCATCCTATTAAGGAGCAGCTGGGCCGGGAGCAAACCGGGCATGAAGTTGGGGCTGGTGCAATCCGGTGGTCGCGTCTGGGTGTAACAGTCGTGATGAGGATTGGGAGGGGGTTAGGGTGTTCCGGGGAAGTCTGAGTTCCCGCTTCGGGTGGAGGCGTAATTTGGGCCGTTGGGGGTGGTGGTCTGGCATCTCCGGAAGAGGCCTGGGGCGGAGTGTCGCCACTCTCAGGTGGGGAGAACTGCGGCTGCAACTCAGGCCCGAAGAGGAGGGAATGCAGGCGTTCAATTTGGACCAGGGTCCAGGCTACGACGGTCCGCGTTTGCTCAGGGTCTTGGTTCCTCACCAGTCTCTTCATCTGCCTCTGGATGGCGGACAGTCCGGCCCAGATCTGGTCTACGGATGGTGGGGGGTGGATACTGGTACGGGTTGGCTCGGTTGGAAGATAAATTAAAGCTTGGAAAAAAGGCATTAAATCCCAATTACTATAATGATAAAACAATTAAGTTATTAATTAACAATAATTAACTAAGTTCACGTTTTTTTTAACAATAAGTTATAATTAAATAAAGTTAGTGATAACAAAATTTGTTAGTTATGGCTAAGTAAGTAATAACAAGTATAAGTTCAACTAAGTTTAAAAACATAATATAAATAGAAATTAGATAAGTTAAGTACCAAAAAAAAGTTTAAGTTTATTTTAGTTTAAGTTCGGGGAACCAAAATAATTTACAGTATATTTGATTAAGTTTTTAAGTGGCTAAGGTATAGAATAGATTTCCTTAGACCAATTAAACTTTCCACAACATTAATCGTATAATTAATTTTAATGAATAAACGGTTTGACCATTAATGGCAAAATCAAAGCAAAGACAAAAAAATAAGATTCTAACTGTTAATTAAAAGTTAAGATAATTGTCAGCTACAGAAATACCCCAAATAGTACGACAGGAAAATCCCCTGCTGAGATGTTACTGGGGAGGAGACTCCGAACACGATTAGACCATCTAAAACCAAACGTACATGAGGACATTAGGGACAATCTAGTAAGGCAGAAGGTATTGCATGACCGTTCGGCCGAGGAGAAGAGTTTCGAAGAGGGCGATGCGGTTTGGGTACAGACTGCAGAAGGAAAAGAATACGTGAAAGGGGTAATTAATCAGAAGACAGGAGATCTTTCCTACGTAGTGGAGGTGGAAGGAAAAATGAAGAGAAAACATGCAGATCACCTACGCAAGCGGCTTGAAAACATTGTTGAGTGAGGGAGAAGTGTCATAAATATATATTTGGCACGACACTGACACGCAGAGTGTCAGACAATGATTGACACTATATTTATTTATTATAATTGATTCTTGTTCTTGAGTATTAAAATCACTACTTTATTACAATAATTAATCAGGTTTCATAATTAAGTTAATATTATTAATAATTAAATTTCATTATAATAAACTATGCTACCATACCGCCGTAACTGAAAGAAATGACTCCCGGGCTAGGCTGGTCCGTTCTTATATAGTCTCGTCGCCAGGACCGGCCCTGGTCCGATGCAGCATCGGTGCTGCTCCGATACAGCTCCGGTCCTGGTTCGGCACAGCGGCGGTCGGGGTTCGGTCCAACGACGCTTCTATTCCGGCACACCACCGGTCCTGGTCCGTTGGAAAGTGGTTGTTTTTATAGTTGTTGTGGATAATTATTGTAATTGTTTCAGAGAGAGGTATAGAGAGAAGTAATACATGTACTCCAATCCCTCTAAATAATTATCAACTCCAAAATTTAACTTGGTCGCCACTCTTTTAAATATATAAAATAACTTTACTCTAATATAAGTATGTATAGTTTAAACTGTAGCTAATTTGATCCAAAGAAACTCCAAATTTAATTGAAAATATATAAATTTAGTTTAGTGTACTTAAGTGTTTACTTGTTTGTTTAGGTGATGGTGCGAGAGATTCAAGCTGTCCAAGAATATGCCCATTTCAACAGTCTGGCGAACCAGTATGTGGATCAGATGGCGTCATTTATCCATCATTGTGTGAGATGAAAAAGAAAACTTGTGGAAAAGGTTAGTTTTTTTCTTCTGGTTTAATTTATAAGTTAAAATTGTTCTTAAAAGTAATATCAAAAGAAGTTCTTCGTTTAAGATAGGAATAGGAATTGTGGCACAAAAAAATAAACTATTGAAGAGATTTGGGAGCTTAACAGTTTGTTTATTTGTTTAACGATAACTGGCGTAAAAATTAACTAATTTAACGAAATGGCACACAGGTGGATCTCATTAATTTGTGACAACTGTATAGTTTTTCACTATGAAAATTTCATGCTTAAAATTTTCAAGATGATGGTCAATATTGCGGACGAATTTTTTTGGTCAGCCTTACATGTAGACATAGTTTTAATGAGCAATTTATTTATTTAAAGAGTAAGAAAAGAATATGTAACTATTATTACAAAAATTTAATTTTGGCCGAAATAAGGGTGTTCATAAAAATGTGTTGCTTACTATCAAGTTGATAAAAAATATGAAAGTTTTTCCCCGAAAAAATTTTTCATGATAGCCATTTTGAAAACAAATATGGCATATATATAAGAGCAAAATGCATTTTTTCATCGCATCTCTATAATTTCTGAATTTATTTTGGCTCACTTTGTAAAGATGTCTATAATAGTACTCACGTTAGAAAGTCTTCAAAATTGAATTGTGGAGTTAAAAGTTACTCAGATTCTATATTTCTACTATAATATCTATATAAAATAAAAATAACCTATTATAACCTACATCTGACCGTCACGGCCACTTTCTGAACTATATTGACAACGAACTAATGAAGCTATGCAAGCTTAATTTTAAGTTAAAGCTATATTAACTATTCAGTAAAAAGGGTTTTTTAAATCAAATTCAATTTAAATATATTTTTTTATAGTAAGAAAGGTATCCTTCCTGAAAAAAGCAGTTTAAATACTTTTATTCTGAAGTAATGATTTAGTAGATATTTTAGTATAAATAAATGCCCAATATAGATATTAAAGTGGTTCGTAATGACAAACAATAAAATTAATACAGTAAATAAACAAAAGACCAGTCATGCACCATGACTTAATGAGCGAATTTTCAAAAAAATCTTTGTACAATTGGCTTATGATAATATACGAATATTTTGGTTTAGAATTTGGATGGGTAAAAAAACAAATTTGGTACACAGGGGTACGGGGTACAAAAGTCAAAATAGTATTTACCCTTCAAGATGCATGTCGTTGGAAAGCTCTTTAAGAGTACAGTTATTGTTGTAATGTACACTTTTATGTTGTCACAGTTATGTTGTCATATTTTCATATAAGAGGGGGGGGGGGTTAATGGGAAAAACACGTTTTTATGCTATTTTTGACCCTAAATTGTCAAAATTTTACCCCTAAATGAACTCCAAAAATTCTGGCCAACGAACTCATCCTTTCTTTTGATATTATTGACATTTGTTTGGATTTTTTAAGTGCATCCTAGCGTGAGACATACATACATACACAAAAACATACATACATAAAAAATTGTTACATTTCAGGAATCGATTAAGAATGGTCTAAAACGGATTTCCATGGAGAAAATTTTCAAAAATTCGCATTACAAAAATTTTGAAGCCATTGCAATAGCTTAATTTACTTCGAAAATTCGCTAAAAGAAAATGTAGTTATATCTTTAGAAGGGAGAATCATTTTTTTGTGGTAAAAAATAGAAATTAATTCTACACTTAAATATAGTTTGCTTAGAATTAAATTGTGGATACATTTTAAGGATTTAATGATTTCTATTTTTGAAAGGTAATTGGCCCAATGCATATATTACTTAATGTACTTAAGTTTTATTAATTATTAATGTATTCTTGTTATAACATAAACTGGGATATGATATTCTGTGCCGTATAGAGTTTTAGAACAGTGCTATTCGGTTAGAGTTTGGTAAATGCAATATCTTTTTCTTTAAGAACCGGTTATTATCGTAATTCTTTCGCAAATAGTTTTTTCTCTTAACCTTCTGCCCTGTTTTTACACTTCCTCATCTCGGAGGAATTTACATTCAAGATCTTAACTGAAAGGGTTTTTTTCAAGGCTACTTAAGACCAAACAAAAATGAAAAGAAAATGGCGCAATACTTTTGAAATCTTTTCGATTTGGATTTTACCATTATTCTCTTATATTAGATTCCCCTTTCCCGTCTGATGTATTGTAAAGAAATAGATGGTTATTGTGTCCTCCCTTTGAATTTGGGGGTTCTGTTTTTACACAACGACCCTGAATTTTCTCTCTCGACTGTCAAAAAAACGTGATATTCTAATTTAGAAGGGTCCTGATTGGATCCGCTGCTGACTTCAATTATTTCAAATCTATTTCGTCATACTTTATTATAGTTTGGAAATCGTAAAAAATGTCATTACCTACTGGTTTAATATTTGAAGTGATGATCATTAAAGCTAAAGTAATAGGATAAGGACTGAGAAGATATAAAATCTTTGCCATTGTTTAATATAATATCAATTTGTAATTATATTTTCATTTGATGTATTATTATTATTATTATTTTTCACATATTAAATTTTCCTCTTCTTCCATTGGCTCATCTTACCTATGTAGTTATAATGACTCAATGTAACCTTTAACTATTTATTATCGATGTTAAGATAATAATACATTTCGAGCATGAAAGCTAATTTGGTGTAATAAAGTATAACATTAACTGAACGAGCGTAACTGAGTTAAAAGTTGTCCAAGAAATGAGAACTCTGGAAAAACTGTAAACTTAGCTTCGTTTAAAATCTTTAGTCCCGATTATTGCCGAACTCAGTACAATCTGGCGCTTTTATTATGGTATTTTATAAATGACAACTCTCCATGACAATTAAAAAAAAACGGTCCGAGACAACTCAAACAACCTTTCTCTTGATAGTTTTTGAGTTTTCGTAGATATATTTAAAAAAGTTTATCTGAGTTGTTCGTTGGACATCGTTATCCGTCGAATCATTCGCGCGAAACGCTCGCGTAAACGTGAGCTTTAAATGTAAAATTGGAATTTCAGAACAGGAATAGATTCTATTATCACCTATTCGATGAGACGAAATTTTTTTCAAATACATTTTTTTTTATTAAAACCCACAGAAGTGTTAAAGATCGTTAAAACTATTAAACCGCACCTAAAAGTTTAAAGTAGGGAAAACAACGTTTTTACCGATATCTTAACGATTTTAATAAAATTTCATATACATCATCTAAAGTACAATTGAAACAGGTATGTACAATTTTAAGTTGATACAAGCAGCAGTTATTGAGTAGTGAAGTGATAGATTTTATAATACATAGTTGAAATGAAGATGGGCGGAAAATATCTAATATTTATTGCATTACTCTCGCTTTAATGATGTTACGCGATGCCTAGCATTTATTGCATTACGCTCGCTTCAATGATAGAGCCACGCGATGCCTAGTGCCTAGTATACTATATTTTTGTTGGGCAATATTGTCCTTTCAATAACGTATTTCCAAGTTCGAAACTATTGTTTATGAAACCTGTTTTCAATTTATTTGTCAAATTGTTTAACTTGGTTGTTCAATAAATCGCCCCATGTATGGGTGCGATAATGCTTACGCGAGTTCGGAATGCAACGCAGTAAACTTTATGTAAATATTTAGCATGAGGACGTATTATTTTGAGAGTTGTATTTTGATTGCCTTTCTAGGTAAATGTACATTTAAAAAAAAAATGTACTAAACAATGCAGTCATAGTCCAATTCTAAAACAAGGAGTTTTTAATTTAAACAAAAAAGTTATTACACAGAAATTATATTGACATTGTCTATTTGCTGTTTGAACTCACTGTTAGAAAATACGTTTCCTAAAGAATACTAACGAAGAATAAATACTAACCAATGCATGTTAGGAACATATAGACTGGTTTTAACTAATAAGAATGTGACAGTTTGATCTTAGAAACAATGTGAAGGGGACTAAGGGAATTTTCGACTGTTGTGAAATAATTTAGTGTTATCCAAGGAATTCAAGCTGGTTCAGTAACCTGTGCTACCTCGTCCTCGTGTTTTGACTTCTCTCAGCTGTTGTTGAGAAGTGTTACATCCAAGAATTTTTAAAAATATCTTGACATATAATACACAAGTAGAATAAATTAAACACAATAAATCAATGAAGCAGATATTTCGAAGAAATATCTGAAAATATATATGCGAAATATCACTTTTTTGGTCTGCCGGTTGTTTTTTGCTAGCCACTTCTAACCGTGCTTTAAAATTGAACTCTTTTTAAATGCAACTTCAAATCAATTCTGTCAAGCTATTCCAAAAATTGCTTCCAATCTAAGATAACTAATACAATATTAAGGAAACTAATACAATGCTGGCAGGCATAGGCCTAGGCCCCTAGGCCCGGAGTTAGTTAATATAATGTTTATACTTAAACTAAATTAAAACCCAAAAACGTTTGAGAATAAAATAAATTAAAAATGTATTTTATTTTTTATTCTAATAATTCTAATCCATGCTTTTTTAAAACTGTCGGAATTCTTAAAAATCATTACCTTGCTCTTCCTTGAGTTAAGCTTCTACTCCATCTTTCTCTCATTAATAATTAAATTCATGTATGGATGGCACCTCTAATAAATGATAATTGATTATAGGATGAGATCAATCATACTTTATTCTGGTCAATGATCTCTCTTAATTGGTCTAAACATTCCTTTTTTACTATCCAAAATGAATGAGACCTGCCCACTCTCGTCATTTTTACGGTTTTGTTGGTAAAACCAAAAAAACGAAACTACTGTGTCTGTCTGTCATTCTGTACGGTTCCAATAACTTTTGAATCAAAAGAGATATAAACATGAAACTTTCCAGTATTAAAGATCTTTTTGACCCGCACACAGGAAAAATATAGCGAACTCAAAACTATTAGCTGTTCAAATCCAAAATGACTGTCCGCGGCGGACCTTGTGGTCTATAATATTGCATTAAACTGGTCAAACAGAAGGCAACTGTCCGCGGCGGACAGATTTGAAGTTGTAATAAATAAAACTATAGAGCGCTAATGTTTTTAAAAAATATGTAGCTAGATACATCTGTGTAGGAGTAGGGAGCCAGTCATAGTATTAATATAGTTAAAGCGTTTTTATAATTATATATAATATAAATAAATTTTTTGATTTATATTATATATAAATCAAATATTGCTTTCTTGATTTATTTTTTTATTATTATATTAAATCAAAGTAGATAGCTATGTATATGGCTTCCGAGCTTACCGAAGGTAACGGAAGCTATGTGGTCGTTTCGAAGAACGAAAATATTTTAGGTCTTCGATTTCAAAAACTCCAAGACAGAAATCCGTTTCAGACATCAGGAAACCTTTTTGGTTCCGTGTCTGTCTGTTGGTCTGTCGGTCTGTCGTTCGATTTTTGCGAACCAACATATCTTAAAAACTACACGTACGATTTTAATGAAATTTAGATGGTAGGTCATAATTAGCCCATTGTTGGTCCCATATAAGTTTCAACCTTCTGCCCTTATTTGTTTCTCTTCCACATACGCACAAACATACATCTATTTACACCTATAGCTTCAAAAGTACTTATCTGATTTGTATGAAACTTTTACAGTTTATCGAAAGTAACCCGCAGATATCCCAAGATTAATTTGAACTATCTGCGCTCTTTAACTTTTGCAAAATTGATAGTTTAATTCATGTAAAAAATTAAAACAATTTTGACAGATTAAAAAACGGAATTACACAAATTAGACAATAATGGCTTGTTAAAAAAAGCATAAAGCCAATACAGTACGTGAATAGGATGCGAGAAAGCTATGTACCACACCAATTGGCAGTCTGTTTTTAGTTTGTGATTTAATTTGTATAATGGTATGATATTTTTAAGACAGTGCGGAAGTTGGTAGTAATGTTTTGATACTGGGTACGTAGCGAGTCTTCGTTGTTGTTTTTTTTGTATTGCAACATGGAACTTATTCATAACTGTTAAATAATTATGGTAAATTGTGTTTTTACCTTTTTTAAAAAATTGCAATAAAACTGCTTTCTAAAATATAAGATTTATTGGTAGCACAGTAATATCTTTAGTACACATTTCAAATGGGTAACGACGTGCCTTTTAAAGATTATTTTGATTATTGCTTTCTGAACTGTGGTTACTGATTGTAAAGTAGTATCGGCAGCGCTTCCCATTGCGATAATGCAACAACAAAAAACAAATAAATGAACTCAATTCACAGCTGATATGCTGATGTAAAACAAAAAGAACAAGAGTTGAAAAAATCCCGTTTTACTTTGTCCACATACTGCTTGATTACACCAGTCCGCTTTCAGTGTGACCACCCTGTCCGCCGCGGACTGATTCCTTCTTTTTGACCAGGATAATGCAAAATAACAGCCCACAGAGTCCCCGTGGACCAAATACTTGTCCGCCGCGGACAGTCCGCTTCCTGTGTGACCGGGCCTTTAGTATTCGCGGAAATCTCGTTATTATTAATTTTACTGTTTCCAATTATTCAATTATGAGAACCCCTAGCATTTCATTTCCGTTGCTACTTCGTTTGGATTTAAAAATTCGTCAGTTTTAACTCTGTACTCTTTTACAATTATTATTAACTTTTGATAGCGCGGGAAATCGAAAAAATTTAGAGGGGAGGCAATGAGAGCACTGGATTTTGAATTCGAGAAGGTCGGGCCTACTAGGCAAATAAAAATGTCACTGGCCTTACCCCTCCCACAGGCCTCAATATAGGTTGGCCAATCTGAGTGTCAAAAGTTAATACTAATTGTAAAAAGAGTATAATTCCATCATGGAAAGACGACTCTTTTTCAAGCAATTCCAATTCTACTGTTTCTGAGTAAATTAATTTTATCTACGATTGATCCGAAATATAAACATTATAGGTTTGTTCCAACCACTCTTCAAACTGGTTTGGAACTGCCCGACGCATGCGCATTTGGAAAAAAACGTTCCGACGAGCCCAAACTCAAACTCTGACTGACTCCAACTGTTAATCGGCTGTTCAAACCACGCTCTGATATAATCACGGATTAGTTTGGAACCAGTCAGAGCAGTCAGCGATCGGCGGCAGGGACTCGTAGTTTGGGATTGAGTTTGGGTGAACAGAAACGTAACCTTCCGCTCCGCTTCATTGTTTTTGTTTTGATTTCGCTCGCCTATTATTCTCCTTTCTTGTGAATCAACTGTTCTTTTTAAAATGTTTTTGTACGAATGCGACGATGAATTTTTGTGCATATAATGGCATTTTCTAGATATTTCTGAAAATAATAAAAATTGGACCTATTTTCCAAGATGGACTTTTGATGCTTATTCCATTTTCAAACAAATATCGAAATAATCCGATTTATTTCCGCAATATTTCTTTCGTTAACTGGACTAAGATTAATATTTGTTTTTTAAAACAAAATAGCATTTACGATTATATCAATAAAAATACGAGTGTGCCGTGAGTTTACTAAAACTGGCTCACCTCAGTAAGCCCGAAAATTGTGAATTGCGTAAATCGAAATGAAATCGTGAATTCATGTATTAAATAAACATTTCTAAAAAGTGTGCATGTGTTTTCGTCATATCCTCTATGAGTATGTAGGTTTTACTTCCAACTTTCGAGCTTAATTAGCATTAGAAAATGAAACTTTTGTTGTGTGGCCCCTAGGCGGCCTAAATCAGGCCCTGATTTAAGCGACTGGCACTTATCTTCATCAACTATTGACTCATCCATCATCCATATCTTTAATATTAATAAGTTCAAGTATTTTTGATAGCACAGGAACGCAAAATCACATAAACGACCAACTCAAAAAGTTGTTCTGATAACAGTGCTAAAACCTACCACAGCAAACAGTTTGGTTCGAGAAAGGAGCGTTCCAACAAAAACGAAATCACAAATCAATTCCCAACGGTCAATGATCGCGCATGCGCATTACGTCAATCACGGACTAATCCGAAACTGATTCGGAACTGGTGGTTGGAACAAACCTTATATCTCTGTTTAGATGAGTAGAAAGTGATTCTTTTGGTAGCTGTACTCATTGCGCGCGCGTTCATAATTTTCATTTTTTTTCGCCTTAGTGCGGAAAAAAAGAGGAATTCTTCACCTTAACGCACGATTAGCGAGTTTGTTTACAAAACTAATTTGCTGTTTGTTTAATTTAAGTAACTGTTTATATCAAGTTTTTAGTGAAAAACAATGACTGATTTAAGTGATTTTGACGATAATGAGAAGAATAATACTCCTCCCGAAATAATTAATTCGGCACAAAATGCAAAATGCTACTTTCCGCATTAGACGCGTAATGTACTATTATGAGTGACTAAATTAACCTATGTTTATGTTAATGATGAAAATCAAACTTGTAATTATATTAAAATTATTAAAATGCGTCTAAAATTCGATTTCTTTATTTACCAAATAGATCATCAAAATTTGGGTGCATCTTAATTAAATTCGAGGGCATTCGATGCAATACGGTAATTTCCTATTTTACAATTTTAAACGTTTTATAATGTTTGGACAAATCCTTTTGCCTATATTATATAAGTGAATGCGATTACTTAGTAAGAAAACAAGTGTCTCACTACTCAGAGAATCGAACTCAAATTATTATTGTAATTAAACTTGTGTTCTAGCTTGACTTAACCCTTTCAGACATTAATGCTTGTTCGATCGCAACTTTACATCCAATAACTAAACATTTTGAAATTGGGGCAATTTAAATAGTCTGCTTCAAAATAACACTTATATGTAAATAATATTTTATGTGAAAGTGTTGTTTACAAACGGGTCGGTTTGATAGAAAAAGAAATTATAGTGATAGCAAAAAACATCTATTTATACGTTTAAGGTCGTTCGAGTCAAATTAGGTAGTTTGAAAAAGTTATATTTGTCGCCTGTGCAGAACCAAAGAGCCTGAACTACTAAACCAATTTCAATGAAATTCGGTGTTCAGAAAAATAATCATCATTAGATTTTATTGTTGTTTCTTTATCTTTGTGTAATAAAGTATTTTTAATAGAAGGTAAGTGACAGTCTTCATTCATTGTGCAGATATTTTCTGTCATCCAGAAAACGTTGAATTAATTTTAAAAAAAAGGGAGATTATCTTTAAAGCATTAACTCCATAAACCGGTATTTTGGTCTCGCCTTATCTAAATTTATAAAAAGTTTATGTAAAATACAAAATTATATACTTCTAGTGTTATGCTTAAGGTTGTCCGTTGGTTTTAAATTTTTTAAATAGCAGTGATTTTGATTTTTCTTGGTAGTTCTTTATTTGTATAATAAATAGCAAGGAGGCTTAAGGCAGTTGATTATGAAGCCATCAAGTTAACGTTGGATGTCTTCTCTCATTAATTCACTTTTGATGATGTGCCGCTTCTTGTTAGACAGTTTGACTTCATCATTATATATTATATAGTTAATGAATGATTTCTTCTTCTTTTTTTTTAACAAGTCATAATCATTTATACTTCGGATGTGGTTGGTTAGCAAGTGGGCGATGTTACCAGTGACTGCTCGCCGTGAGGTCTTGCCCGGCGGGTTCAGCTCATTCACTGCAGTAAGGTCAAGAGCCCTGAATGACTGACATCTCTTGAGACCGCGGGGTCGGGAGTTGCGTAATGTCCAGGACCTGTTACCACTCCACCGCAGCGCTATTCCGAGGAAATAATGACTGGGAGCTGCAACAGACTCCATGGGAGAACTAGAAGGTGAAGGTGATGCTGATGTGAAATAGCTACGAATGCCAGGGCCAATTTCCTCCCAGAATCCCCAAAGCGTTAATCTTCATCTTGATTCACGGCTTTCTTTCATTCGCTTCTTTCTCATTTATATTTTTAGTCACTTTTCTGTTCTACCTCCGAAATTGTTAGGGCCGGGTGGTCCCCCATTTTCCAATCATCTTTGTTTTTGGTTTTTTGAACAGCTATTGATTAATAGGTCTAGAGTCTAGAGAATGGTGCAACAGACGAGAGTTTAGTAAAACCTGTGTTGATACCCTCTTCTAATTTTTCAAATAACATGTTAATTCGCTATTTTTAAACTTAAAACAGAATGCTATTTCAGCATTTAAAATGCTTGCATTTAGTACAGCAAGACAGGAGCATTTTATGAAACCATTTTTACTAGTGAATTAATAAAAAAAAAAATAATTAAAAAGACAATTAAACGTATGCACAATTGGCATTGCATTACACGATTACTGTACGTTTGTTCATTTCAAGCGTTCTACCACACTGAGAATATTAAAACAATTTCATCAAAAACATTTGCATTGAAAGATGATCATTAAGGCGAAGATACACATGCCGTCAAATTGGGGAAGTTGCTTGCATGCCATAAGTGGGTATTTGCAAGTAACTGGCATACCAAGGATTTTCATTGTTTTTATCTGCTTGGTATGTTTTTGTTCAAACTACAGGCATGTGCATCTCCGCCCTTATACATTTTTTATCAAAATTAATTTAATTATGGGTTAAATTACTTTTTTCATCACTTTAATGTTATACACAATTCACTTTTTCTGTCTCGTGATCTTAGAAATATAATGGCATAATTATTTTGGCTAATCTGCAGTTATCTATACAGTCAAGAATCGCTTGGCAGCACAATTTCGCTTGATTTATACACTTAAGAGATTATATCCCTTTGTCAAAAGAGTTCATTTTTAAGATTTATACATTTGAAATATCATATCTATATAATTAATACATTTTAGAGATGATATCCCTTTGTCTAATCAGTACATTCGATTGAGGGCCCCCCAATTTTCTAACCTCTTTTCCTAGGTGCCTGGATAACTGCAGTTTTACCATTATTTTTTTATATTCTTTGATTTTGAATTATCTACCTTAATTAGATTAAACATCGAACAAAGTTTTTATAATATAACATTGTTATATTCCTACTTTAATTCTTATTTCTATCGCTTCTACGTCACGATACCTCTCGGAATTCAAAAATTATCGAGTACCTTAAATATATATATTTGATTTATAACTTACATGCTACAATACCTACACTAGATACAAAAAGGAGCTTGACATGTTCTTTTGAGACCAACAACAGCATATAGCACTTCAGCAATGAAACTAATGATAACATTCAACAAATAGAGGATTTTTACAAATTAATTCAAAAAGAACTAGGATCTATTTTAAAAGAGTCAATGATCATGCCGATGGGAGGCCGACTTTGGCTCTCCCCACCATGTTTTGTTTTGACGTTTTTTTATTATTTATATATTGTCATTATTACATTTATAATTCTAAAAGACAAAAAAGGATAAAGATGGCCATCTTTATACCTGCTGATTAAATTCAAGGCAATAATTGAAGGGTTTCAATTTTTTGAGTTTGGACTTATAAAAATATGACAATAATAATCCTGTTTTACTTTATATAATTCAGTACAAAATAGTATAATACAAGCATAATAAAAGAAAAACCTAGCTATTGATTATACAAAATAAAATTTTACAAGCATAATAAAAGAAAAAATTGATTGTAATAATCATATCATGGGCTATGTCCCAGAATGTTTTCTTACAAATGCAAAGAAAATTATAATAAGATTAAGAATACCTATAGATAGAGTTCAAAAAAAATAATAGTATTGTTTTTAACCTGCTCTTATTTTGAATAATATAATCGAGCTTTATTGTTGAAGCCTTACGATCTACGTACCTGAAAAGGTTTATAATAGCTTTGTTTATTACCTACTCTTCTATTTTTAATTTTCTAGCTGCAATGTCAATCAATGTGGGGTGATGAATAAAAAAGTGGAAAGTTGAGAAAGCGATGTCAATATAGAAATATGCGTTTCTTATAATTAACCTCGAATTACTCGTTAAAAATCTCTCTACTGCGTTTATTTACTCGGAAGTGAAAGTGGGTAACTGATATACAAGAAATACTAACAAATTAATCTTATTGGTTAAATAAAACAGCTTGATAAACCCTTATCAGATATCACTTATTAGTCCTTCAATAAGATGATGAGGTTGGGACTCAGATGATGCGGGTTTTGGTTAGATCATTTCGATTTTTTTTTTTTTCTTTAGCATTAAATTATATAGTCAAATGACACTCGGAAAAAGTGTCCAGCTAAATACATGATTGGAACATTAAAAAAAAAAAGAAGAAGTTTAAATAATTCAATTGAATTAATTTCACTAATGTAGTTACCTATCATCAAAAATTGATTAGGGTTCAATAACATTTGATGTTAAAAAAAAAACATAAATTTTTATTTATTATCACGTCTCATCTGTTGATTTTATTCTTCCTTTTAGTTGATTTTCTTAACTTATTAACTGATTAATCCTGTTTTTATAACCTACGCAAATATGTGGAATTATACAATAACATCACAATTAAGATGTATAGAGTGATTTTGTAATCAAAATATAACATCTCTAAATGATTATCAGGATTGTATAATTTAAAATCAATCTTCACCTTTATGATGTCATTATTTTCAGTATATTTGAGATGAAAGTATACTCTAATTATTGCTTTACGAGCCGACTTGCCATTTTTGGAAGTAATTACACTAGTTGGTTTTTTTTATAAGACGCTAACAAACTTCTTTTTTGGAAATGATTACACATTAGTTGTCTTCAATCTTCTTTCAGCTCCAGTTTAATTCCAAATGTTTGGTGAAAATAAAAGAACGATTTAAGGTTTATTATTTAACAATCTGGATAATGATTTGCCCAATTTTAACTATATAATTCATTGGAAAATATTAAATGTTATTATTTTTTTTAGAAACTTTCTATTAAGAAAGATTACTTAAATGGAAATCCATGCCTAAATATTTAAATAATTTATATTAATAAAGAGGAAATAAAAGGAAAATGGCAGACTTACAAATTGGTAAAATGTTGTGTTTATCTCACACCTCATTTATTACTAGTCTATTTATTATATGTGTATCAGTATCAGTAATAATCTAAAGGTATAATCCACACTCAGCTTAAATCCCTAATAAAGTAATGATACTTGTTAATTAGGAGCGCTCCCTAAAAGTTAGAGGGGATCTCTAACCACCTCTAACTTTTAGGGAGGGCTCTTAACTGACAAGTACCAAATTAATATTAGAAGGGGTAACTTAAGGGTCGAAGTTAAAACTTTGGAGGCGCTTATAACTCCACTTGGAGGGGTTTGGATCGAAAATAGTTCGAAGTAGTTGGGTATACCATCTCTAAAGTGTACTCCACAATATAGGATACTTTTTATTAAAAAAAGTACTCGTGTTAACAGGGTACGCTATCAAACTCACCTATTTTGGCACTAGAGGGCCCTGGAGAGATCGGATAAAAAAAAACCTATCTGCGTAACTTCAAGCTCTACAAGATAGGCTAGTTAGTATTTTTTAAGATTTAAGAGTTACATTAACTCAGAAATATCGCCTGTACAAAAATTCTGTAGTGAAATCAGATAGTGAACATATATCATATGAACTCAAAATGTCCGCACATGTATAAATATTTGTATTTATCTAAGATAAGCTTTATGTTATGTGCAGCCTCACTTTAGTATGCGCGTTACGAGTTGTGACTTTTGACACCCAGATTGGCCAACCTAAATAATAAAAAAAAAATCCTTGTGGTGTCGCGGGACACCCGGTAGGAACGAAGTTCCTTACATTTTTCATTAAATATAAATTATAAAATCACACTGCTAAGTACGTATACATTGCTAACTACTTATACATGGCGGAGTTAGAAAAGAGACAGAATTAAAAGTAACGAACTGTTTGTACCTAGCAGAGTTAAAGCAAAATTAAAAGAAAATCATTATTTGTATAATTAAAGCAAGCGTCTTACTATAAATATATATTAATTATAAGAAAAAAGTTAATGTTTTTTATTTAATATATTTCTTTAAATTATTTAGATTAATTTAAAAGAAATATTTAAAAATTATATATACACCCTTGTAATTCAATCAATGCAGTTTTAGATGGCTAGAAGGTGTAATAACGAATAAAAACTCAAGTTTTCATAGGAAACGTTTCGACCCTGTTAGGGTCATCTTCAGTCCTTTAATTACTATAACTAAATTGCATTTGTTACTTCGAAATTTTCGTTTTATCTCCATAAGAGAATGTCAGGTAATTAGATAATGCCATTTAAATAAATTATTATTATTATTTTAAATTTTTTTATATCATTAAAATTTTATAATTAATAATTAGCTACATACATAAAATTTAACATGCAACAATAAGACAAAAATAATAATTAAAACCAAGATTACTAACAATATAAATAATAATTCATTGACTATCACCTAATATATAATAATTAATTGACGGATAGTCAATTAATTATTATTTATATTGTTAGTAATCTTGGTTTTAATTATTATTTTTGTCTTATTGTTGCATGTTAAATTTTATGTATGTAGCTAATTATTAATTATAAAATTTTAATGATATAAAAAAATTTAAAATAATAATAATTTATTTAAATGACATTATCTAATTATCTGACATTCTCTTATGGAGATAAAACGAAAATTTCGACGTAACAAATGCAATTTAGTTACAGTAATTAAAGGACTGAAGATGACCCTGACAGGGTCGAAACGTTTCCTATAAAAAACTTGAGTTTTTATTCGTTATTACACCTTCTAGCCATCTTAAACTGCATTGAAGAAAAAAGTTGATCATGATGAGTTTATAGTGAAAGAGTATGTTTATTAAAGGAGTTTGGATTGAAATAGGACTGTTTTCTACCTACCCGGCCAATTAATTTAAAATATTATAAAATATATCTCTTCCCTACTCTACAGCTTCTGCTTGTATCAGGGTGAAATTTTACCTGATTATATTTTATTTATTTACAAAACAAAGTGACTTTTTTGACATATATAACAAAAATAATCAAAACAAGTCAAGTAACAGGCTTCCATAATAACACTTTTTCCCGTCTTTTAAAGCTTATGTTTACGCGAGCGTTGCGCGTGAACGCTTAGGCGGATAACGTTTTCCGACGAACTCAGCCTGGGCATTGGTAAAATGAACATGTGTACCAAATTTCATCTAACTCGGTGAGCTTTTACTCAAGTTATCGTCATCTGTAGATTTCGTGACGAATTTTGCGTGACGGTGATTTTGTGACGGTTACTATGTGATGGTGATTTTGGTTCTTTTTTTTCGGATTCACTCCCGGGCTCCAGAACGTGCCATATGGAACTTCGTTCCAAAAACAAAAATAAAGCCACTAGGTCTGTGGGAGGGGTAGGGCCAGTGATATTTTTGTTTGCCTATAGTCGACCTTATAGAATTCAAAATGCTGACCTCTCATTGACTCCCTACTCCAGTTTTTCGGATTTTCCCGCACAAAATATTCTAAACTGCAACTCGAGGTTTTAATATAACATTGCAATTATGACATAATTTTTGTTTTGTTTTCTATTTTGTTCATCTGCTTCACACTAATTCATCTGTATTTTATCTAATCATCATTTTAAAATTATACACATTTTTCTCGAAGTCGTGCCGTAAAAAAAAACCGTGTTCGTTTAAATGATACAAGTCGTTATTATAAAAGTAATTTAGACTGTATGTTAATAATTGCTTACAAAAACATGTAAAAATGATGCATTAATAATTGCAAAATGTGCTAGTTGGAAAAAAGTAACTGCGGAAAATTCCTACGGTTATAGTGATGATAATTACAGTTTATTTTCATGTGCATGTATGGAAGATGAAATCTTTAACGATTGGAATCAGCTGTATCCTCTACTTGATTGATTGTTCATTAAGTTTGCGAGTAAACAACTTTAGACATTAATGATGATAGCATGAGATGCTTCGTTGATTCCTTATTATTGTTTTATTAATTCGTGAACGACCGAAACATTAACAAGTAATTATGTGAAAACGACTTCTAACATAAATCCTGTAACTCTTTAACTTCACTTGTTTTTATTTTATTGTCTTGAATTAGTTTGTTGATACTTTGATGTACTGATGATTATTGGCTAATGATTGGAGAATTTTTACCATATATCATTATCACTACTTTATTTATTGCTGTCTTACAATTCATATAATCAAAGTTAATTATGGTTTTTATGTAACTATACGATGCTTAGATGCATTTTTAAGTTTCCCCCTAGAATATCTAACGCCCTACTTATATATATAAGACTTACTACTTATATATATCTACTTGATTACCTTCAGACTACTAGATTCATTTACATTCGTATTTTTAGTGATTTACTCCCAAACTCCTAGATTTTTAATAGATTCATATTACATTTGTATTTTTATGAAATTATAAACATTAAGTTTATTTTCTCCTTCTTATATTTTATGATGATTATCGAGATGATGGATTTTGTGGGAGTGAGAAAAAAACTATTTATAACATGTTGCTTAGATGATTCGTTTCGATCCTGACAATTTATTATATTAATTTTTACGTTGTTGCCATTAAAATTAGTTGTTTGCTGTTTGTCATGTTTTATAAATTTAAAATAATTTTTGTTTGTTATATTTGGTTAGATGACCAATTATTTTTTAAATTTTAAACTTAACGACCAATTTATAACGCTTCCAGAGAGAAAGATAAATGACTTCATAAATAAGTAAACTCATTATTTTAGAAACAATATGTAATAATGTTCTTATGGATATAAGTAATTGACAATATTGTTAAGTTGTTATAGTTAATAAAGACTGAAGATGACCTTAGCTTAGTCAGAATCGAAACGTATCATGTAACCAATATTTTGTATTTTAGTGATTTACTCCCAAACTTCTAGATTTTTGCTAGATTCATATTACACTCGTATTTTTATTGATTTACTCCCAAACTTCAGGATTTTTACTAGATTCATATTGCAGTCGTATTTTTACAGGTCTTATATTACTTTGCTTTGTAAGTTTCATCGCACACCTATTACCCCAATTTTGAACCACCGTCTTTCTTCAAAAAATGTTGAAAATAAAACCAGTTTTTTTAAAATGGTATTTGTATATTAATTATTAGTGATTCGCTCCAAAACTTTTAGATTATTACTAGATTCATATTGAGTCGTATTTTTGGTGATTAACGCCTCAGCTTTAAGATTCATATTAAATTCGTATTTTTAGGAATTTACTCCCAAACTACTGTTTTTTTTATTTGATTCATATTTCATTCGTATACACATTAAACACTTTAACTGGTTTGCTTTTGATACTATAGACTATAGATGAAAGTAAATCACGAAGATTAAAAGAAGCATTACAAAGTCCTTTGATTAAGATCAGTATCACTAAATATGTAAAACATTCTTATTTAAGTCTCAATATTATACTTATTGTAAATTGCTTAAAAAAAATATTTTCCTACTAATATTTTTAATATTAAAATTATTTTCTCTGTGATAAAGCTGCATTTGTAACCAGCAAATAAATTATTATACTATGCATACAACACAGTGTAAATTATGAAAGTTTAATATAAAATACAAGCCTAGACATTGCATTATAACATGATGTAGGCAACTATGTGTGCTATCGTCGGAAGTCTTTCTCAGATATTTTTTCTTTGAATAAGTAAAACATTTTCATATTATTCACATAGTAGGATTGCTTGCGCTTTACGCCATTTGGTACTAAAGCTGGTATGATTCGAAACAGTGCAAGTATTATTAGTAGTGATGTGTTGTAGAGACATAAATTATAATCTAATATCTCACAATGGCCGTCGTGTCAACCCTGGAACATACTATTAATTAAGGCTAAGGTGGGATACAATCTTGTTGACAGTCTACATGCTTCGAGATGTCAGGATGAATGATGATGTTTACTCATACAGTTCCCTACATTGTATGTTTCAGGAGTGGTGTTAGCCAAACCAGAAGACGGACTATGTGCCAGAGCCAATGGTTCATCTTGTGATAACAAATGCAGTAATGATAGAGATCCTGTCTGTGGTACTGATGGACGAACCTACCTCAACAGATGTACTTTACAGGTTGAGCTTTGCAGGTAAATATTGAAATAGCATGTTAATATATTTATATACTTGTATTTATAGATAATATTATGCATAATATGTGTTTCTATTACTAAACTATGTAATTATCCATTTTAACACCCCCATCTCCTTATATATTCTTTAAAATATAATAAGTGTCTTTATTTCCATTTATTATTATCTATTTATTAGTATTACAGGCTTAGTAGAACCAATATATGGAAAAGTAGAAGGTGTCTATAAAATAGTACATTACGCGTCGAGTGCGGAGTTTGCACCTGAGCGACAGCGAGGGTAGTAAAACCACACGAGCAATGCAAAATGCCGTTTTCGCACGAGTTGCGTACCGTACTTTATCTACGATTGTTAGATTTAAATAATAAATACAGAAAAAAATGAACTTGCTCTATGTAAGTTCGTATCTCTCTCTTGATAAAGATGGCATTAATTCATTAGTTGTATTTTTTGCCGAATTAATTATTTCTGGAGGATTATTATTCTCCACATTTTCGTCAAAGTCACTTGATTCACTCATTGTTTTTCACTAAAAACTCGATATAAACAGTTACTTTAATAAAAGAACACCAAATTAGTTTTGTTAAATGTAAACAAACTCACTAATCGTGCGTAAAGCTGAAGAATTCCTCTTCTTTACCGCACTAGTGCGGTAAAGAAGAGGAATTATTCAGAACTATGAGACGCGCATGCGCAATGAATACAAGTACGTAAATAATCACTTTCTACGCATCTAAACAAAGATATATAATGTTTATATTTCGTATCAATCGTAGATAAAACCTTTTATCTACGATTGATACGAAATATAAACATTTTATCTATGTTTAGATGCATAGAAAGTGATTTTTTTCGTATTTGTATTCATAATTCTTCTTTATTTCCGCACAAGTGCGGAACTCTTCACCTTATCGCACGATTAGTATGTTTGTTTACATTTAACAAACCTTATTTGCTGTTTGTTTAATTGAAGTAACTGTTTTTTCTGTATTTATTATTAAAATCCAACAATCGTAGATAAAGTACGGTACGCAATTCGTGCGAAAACTGCCTTTTGCTTTGCTCATATGGCTTTACATCCCTCGCTGTCGCTCGGGTGCAAACTCCACACTCGCATGCAAAATGCTACTTTCCGCACTATACGCATAATGTACTATTATAGGACACCCTAATAATAATTAAGTAATTTAGTAATTTTTGAGGGTTTTTTTTATTGTAAGAGCGATAGTACTGTCTTAATCATTATTGTTAGTTATTGTAATGGAGCAATTGTTGTTTGGTCTTGCAGCTTATTGCAGTAGACTGTTTTTGAAGTAATAAAGCAGTTTATAACCGAACAACGCATTTCTGTGGTGAAAGTGCATCATAAATATGTGTATTAGTACGAAAAAACGGTCCAAAAACCCTTTTATTAATTAAAAAACAAAATATGCCCGTATCTGAAAATTTGGTTGTAGGCTCTAGTCAGCATAAGGTTTCTGGAGAGTCCATAAATATGAGGGGGGTGAATCAATTTTCTTTTAGTGTCGATTGGACCAAGAGTTTCTGAGAAAATATCTGATAAAAATATAATATAAATTAGTTCCAAACATCTGATTGGTAACTAAATAAGTTAAAATTTCAGATCAATTGTTACTGACCAGGAGAACGAAGTTAGAGGTTTTTGAAAGAGTTTTTTGGTTAAAAAAAATAAAATAAAATAAAAATAACAGATATATTCGAAAGGTATATTTCTATTTGTAATAAAATGTATACATAATGTATTGGCAAATTCTTAACTTTAATTTATGTTCTACACGTTTTTAGGGTTTCGTTGGTAAATTCAAAAAAAGAAACCCTTAGAGTTTCGTTCTTGTGTCTGTCTCACTCTGTACGGTTCCAATAACTTTTGCATTAAATGAGATATAAATATGAAACTTTCCTTTATTAAAGATCGTTTTGACGCGCACACAGGAAAACTATAGCGAACTCAAAATTGTCAGCTGTTCAAATTCAAAATGGCGGAAAACTCACGTCACGCGAAAAAAAAAATTTGAGTGGGTCTCAAATGAAAGGTATTGAAGAGTAGATTACAAAAATATATAACACTTGTGGAAAGCGTTTAATTTTCCACGCCATTTTGTCAAAAAAAAAAATCAACATTTTGCCCCCCCCCCCCCCTAAAACTATATTTCCGTTGTTTCTAAAAATAAGCAAAATGTGCGTTCTGCTAGGCCATAGAAAAAATAAGAATAGCAATTTGATCTGATTTACTGGGAATCCAAGTTGGGACATAACTTATGGGAACATAAGTTAGTATTAACCTCATCAAGAAAGGACTTCTGGAAGAGAGTTATGAAATGCAAAGATTGGAATGTTTAATAATGAAGTTAATTTTGGATAGGATCAGTTACATGCATCACTTCTATGCTTTGATGGTTTTGTTACTTCAAACTCCCCCAGTGAACTCTGCAGAAAAGATAATTGATTTTTTTTTTTTACAAAGAAAATTATTTACCCTGTGTAATTTTTGTGTTTTGCAGGGTGGGAATAGGTCTGAGCCATTATGGTGCCTGTAATAACATCTCAGCCCACAGAGAGAATTGTCCAGTTGATTGCAGTTACGCACCTAATGACGGTCCTGTCTGTGGTTCTGATGGAAATGTCTACAAGAATACCTGCCTTATGAAACTACTTACTTGTGGGTTAGTATCAATTCTTCTCCTTATTGTTGCATTTTTAGTTTTATCAAATCTAAATGACAAAGATTGGAAGGTGAGCCTATGTGAAATATCTAGTCTGAATTCTATCTAACATTTTTCCCTATGCTCATTAGTTTATTTATTGTTTAAGATAGATAAAACCTTTAATTTTATATAACAAATGATTTGTTGATTTGACTGAGATTTTGAGCTACCACTTCATAATTATGACTAGAGGGATTAATACAAAGTTACAAAAATATTGTCACCACAATTTTATATTGAGGCGCTCAGTCCAATAGTGCCCTATTTCCAAAAATTAATTCTGAAATAATTAATATTTAAGTTTTGCATTAAAATCAATGATATACCCGAATTTCATTTTTAGAGATATATTGATGAACGATAAGATTTTTACTTAGAATTCTCTCCTTTTTTCGTAAATTTAAACTTATATATTTTATTTGGAAAAGTCATTTTAAATTTCAACTACATTTTTTTTATTTTTGAGGGTTAGGCCACTATTGCACTGAGCGCCTCATTTTATATAATACCTTTTGTGAAGTTGGTGCAATATGAAATTTATAAAATACGTTGTTACTTTATCAACTTTGCCTTCATTTTGATTTAAAGAATAATTCTAATTTTTATATATATCTAATGTGTAGTATAAAAACACTCAAAAGAAACAAAACATTAATTTGATTAAATAAAAAATAAATTAGTAGTTAAAGTGCACCTTCCTTAGCTGCGGGTGAAGGAGGGATAATAAAATAATAATAATAATAATAATAATAAATGAATTAACTTGAAATAATAGTTTTCCAATTTGAAAATGAACCAATACTATTTCAACTACTTAAAATAAATAAACTTTGTTAATTTCTCTTCAGTTTAAACTTATGGAGACAATTTTAAGGAAAAAATAATCATTCTATGCATTTATCCTCTTATGAAATGGAAAATTTCTGAGTTGTAGAAAAAGAAATCCCATCAAAACCTCTAGAATATATTATTATTAACGAGTTCAAAAATTGTTTATAAATCATTTAAATTGAGCCTAGTTTTTTCCACAGCAATTGTATAATCTAAAATAGTTTTTAGTGCACATTAATATAAAGAAGATCAATTGGACATTTTTTTTCCATTTTTAAAGCTGGGCATCTTAGGAATGTTGTTAACTTTCCCAACTCATTTTGTATTTTTTTTTTTTTCTAATATGTACTAATTGTTGGAGGTACTAGATTACACTAGCAAGGGTGGGGATGTACCATCGCTCACGATGGTGCTGCACCGTTGCAACCATCAAAAATGGAACTAACATGGGGTAAACCCAACCACCTTTCTTCTGGCTTGTTAGCCATTTTACCAACCTCTACATTTTAAGTCTGGTGGCCGAAGGGTCTAAGGTGCTGGTTGGTAATTAAAAGGCTGCAGGTTTAAATCCCATCCAGGAGAAAGACTTCATTTTAGGTATTTTCCGCAGGTTTAGTTCCTCTTTTCCCTTAGTAGCCAGGGGTATCCTCTATTCTAAACTATAAAGGAGAGGATTCTAATCTTATCTTCCTATCTATGTGCTCCTATGAGAGGGATGTTTACTATCTTCTCTATTTTTTATCTCTGTTAGACATGTCAACTAGTTTTTAATCACCATTTTGTAAATACATATATAAATATAAAAAATTAATGGTAATTGCAGACAAGGTGTGGTGCGAACAAGTAAGAAACATTGTCAGACTACAAGGCACTGCAGAGAATCTTGCTGGAGGAATGCTAAGCCTACCTGTGGAAGTGATGGTGTTGTCTACAGCAATGCTTGTCGTATGAAGAGCAAAAACTGCGGGTACCAACCTTATTTTTAAATTATTTTTTTCTTTAATAGTTTGAACTACCCAAGAAAAACTATTAAAACATTTTATTGGGTCTTTTAAAGTTTTTTTTTAAAAAAAAAAAAAAAAATATGCAATAAAGCATATTTCCTTTTTCCTCCTTTTTACATGAGTCACATAACAGGGCTTCTATAGTAGAGGGTGCCATATAGTAGAGCAGTTAGCTTTCCTATCAATGGAGTTAAGTAGCATTGGTTATGGTGACAACTTGGATAGGTGACCAGGTGACCACAGATCCGGGTTTAATTTTCAACACAAATTTCTATTGCTTTCTCCTTTAAAGTTGGGTGTCTGCTGTTATGTAATTTGTTAAAAATATATATTTCTCCCCAAATTTATTATTATTTGGAATTTCAACGCTGATATGCTACATTTTTTTGTTTTATTTGTTAGGAAACACGTTTTTGAAGTTCCCATGTCATACTGTGTAAGTGGAGAGAGGAGAGCCGGTGGACATGAAGAACTCTGCCCCACATCGTGTCCTCCACCTGCTATGGAAAACCTCCACTATTCCTCTCAAGCTAAGCACAACCAGATCTGTGCTTCTGACGGCAATGTCTACTCATCTCTTTGCGAAATGAACATGATAAATTGCGGGTATGATTTCTTTCTAATTAATTTTTTTTATGGGTATTTGATTTCATGATTTTGATCTTATTTATACTTCAGAAGATCAGTACTTGAATCCAATGCAGATTTTAAGTCTCAATAAACTTAATAAAATAGTAGGAAACTAAGCTGTCTTATTCAATTATCAGTAACTACAAGATTACTTAATGGATTTCTTTTAATATTCTGTAAAAAAGAAATTTAATTTTTTCAGAAATAGTAAATTCGTGCAGCAGTAGAGTGCAGGTACAATATGTTTTCTTTTAATAACATTAATAGAAAATATTAATTCATGCCTGGTCCCTTACACTTAGGTTGATTATTATAATTTATATTCAAAATTATTTCCACGTGCACATCTTTGTTGCATGGTTAAATCGCAGCAGCCCTGATTTAGCCCTGCAACATTGAGTTCTGGTGTGGACAAAACTTTAGAGAAAACAAAATTTCTGAGGAGGACGTGTCTAATTATTCATTTTATTTTATTTTGAGGTTGTGATTATTTACAGATCCAATAACTTTCATATTATTACTATCCTATTTACTGTATTAAAATGTTTTATTTTATTTTAATTTGTTTATCACTAATTTAGTTATTTTTAAGATCCCCTATAAAATATCAATGTCCAAGATTGAAAAATAAGTTATGCTGTAGTTTTAATATTATTATTAAATTTAAAAAAATAAAAAATAAAAATCATATACTATAATATATGATCAAGTAATAATTATAATAGTAGATTAGTAGTTAGCCTTAATTATTATTTTTATAAAATTCTTTTAACTGAAATTAACTTCTCAAATTGATGTTTGACACGTGATTTTGAGTGTCGTTTGTCTGACCTATGCGATTTTTGTTGTATGTTTACAATTTAAAGAATTAAAGAAGAAGAAAAGAAAAAAGCAATGGCTAAAAAAGAACTTGAACCACTACTTGCCACTATGAATAAAATGTAAGTTGAATAAATAACACTTTGTGTAAAACATTCCATGCACAATTTTAAGCACCACTGACACTTCTATTAAATTTAGACTTACGGCAATCTATACTTGAAATTCATTTGCATCATCTCATCATATTTATTATATTTTTTGTTGATTCTTGTATTTACAAATTTTTAAATGGTATTTGGTATTTGTTTTATTTGTAGAGCCACTAGTCCACAGGCCACCATAAGAAGTGAGTCGCTGATTGATAAAGTTTTCTTACCTTATGGAATCGCTTATTTATGCCTTGTCCACCGATGAATTGGGTATATGGCAACTGGGCGCTGGGCCATTTCTTTTTTGTTGACATGCCAAACTTGCCCTTCTGCGGGAACATTGAAAAGAGATGGATAAAGTTTTGATTTTCACAGGATCGTTTAATTAAATTATTTCAAAAACAGTGGTAAAGGTGGCCACCGATAAGAGTGGGCCGTTTTCTTTTCAACGTCCCCGCAGAGCGATATGTTTGGGGCGGTGGCCACCCCAAACGGCCCACTCTTATCGGTGGCCACCTTTACCACTGTTTTTGAAATAATTTAATTAAACGATGCTGTGAAAATCAAAACTTTATCTATCTCTTTTCAAGGTTCCCGCAGAAGGGCAAGTTTGGCATGTCAACAAAAAAGAAATGGCCCAGCGCCCAGTTGCCATATACCCAATTCATCGGTGGACAAGGCAAAAATAAGCGATTCCATAAGGTAAGAAAACTTTATCAATCAGCGACTCACTTCTTATGGTGGCCTGTGGACTACACTCTTTTTCCTTTTTAAAAAAAATATTGTAGTCAGTTTAGTGAAATCTATTTTAGATTTAATGGGCAAACATTGCCCATGACTGAATTGGTCCTATTTAAAAAAAACTATCTATGAGGGGGGGGGGGGGGGGTGAAATTGATCTATAACAGACAGCTGCAGGGAATTAAAATGTTTCTTTTTTAGAAATGTCTTCTTTATTGGGATACACTTAATACATAGTTTGCCTTTTATTTCCAATTTTTAGGGTTTCGTTGGTTAAACCTCAAATAAGAAACCCTTATAGTTTCATCCCTGAGTCTGTCACTCTCTATGATTCCAATAACTTTAAAAAAAAACAAAAAAAACTTTAGTATTGCCTAACTTATAAAAAACTTTGCAGAGATTACATTGGATATGGGAGTGTCTATGAAGGTCATCTTAGAAAGAACAAACTGAAAAATAAAACAAACTGTCTCTCCACGTGAAGAAGACGTGGAGACGTGAAGACTTCAACGTGAAAGACGTGAAGAAGAACTGTCGCTTCACGTGGAGAGACAGTTTGTTTTATTTCTTTGCAGAGATTAATTTTCTGTAAGTTGCTTAGGGAGCAAAACTTTTTCATGTACAACTTTGTCGTTAATGATTCCTATTATAAAAAATAACTCCCTTGATAATGATTCCTGCAATGGTTCGAAACTTCCAGATCAAAAATGATAAGCTATTTGGAAATTGATGATAATAAATAATAGTAATAGCTGTCCTCAAAGACAATGAGTTATTAGGCATATCTGTTTGTTAGACTGATAAAAAAAAAAAAAAAAACGTTATGAGACATACCGCTCTGTCTAGCCTCCAATGTTCAGGAAAGCACAAATTACTGGGAAATGGCGAGTGGGAGAGACTAAGAGGTAAGGCCCACCGTGCAAGAGACATTTGAAGAACTCTAGATGTACCACTAGTTTGATACACGGTATTATTATAGCAATTCTAGAATTCAAAGCTGGTTCTATAGCACCAGCCACCACCACCATAGTGACCACAGACCACTATAGTGGTCTTACAGACTGATGTGCCCACTGGAGGGTTAACGTAGATTGGGCAGAACATTTACTGGGAGTTTCTATTAGAATAATGGACGTTAAGGTTTTTTATTTTAAAAATCAAAATAAGTGTGGCGATAAATGTATGCATTAGACAAATAAATAAACGTATATTTACCTCTTCCTCTTAATTATTGCTTTTTATAATATTTTCTTACTAATTAAGAAAATATTTTCTAATTAATTACTAATTAATTAATAAATTCTTACTAATTAAGAAGCTATTACACTTTTACTTTTAAAATTTAATAACATTTATAATATATACTTAAATTAACATTTCTAATATGTAACAAAATAGTCTCTATCTTCAACTTTATAACTAATAATACTGCTCTAATAACAAATAATGAATTAAGGACCCTTTGGACTAAATTATATAAATAAAAATGCTTTTTTAACCATATATTTTATAAATTTTGTAAACTTCTTGGTTTATTTTTATTGAAAACCATATAGAAATAGTCTGTCAATTATTATGGCACATAGCTTCCTTGCATTCTATAATGTGCTTAAATGATTTAATGCTTTTACAAACCATTAGTGTCTAATTTATATAATTTTTCCCCTATTTTTATTTTAAATCTGTCAAAATGGTTTTGATTTTTTTTACATAAACATAAGTATCAATTTAGCAAAATTGAATGTGCACATACTTTTCAAATTAATTAGCCCATCTGTGGGCTAATTAATTCGACAACCATTCAAATTTCTTTTTCATACAAAATTTGATGAGTACTTTTAAAGATATTAATAATAAAAAAAAAAATAAAACGTGTGTATGTGGAAGAGAAACTAATGAGCGCAGAAAGTTGAAACTTAAATGGGACCAATAATAGACTAATTATGACCTACCACCCAATTTTTTTTAAAATCAGTCAAATAGTTTTTAAGATAAGTTGGTTCGCAAAAATTGTGGACACACTGACAGATAGACATGCAACCAAAAATTTTCCCTGCTCTCTGAAACAGATGTCTTGGAATTTTTGAATTTGGAGATGTAAAACATTTTCGTTCTTCAGAATGATATCAATGTTTCAGTTACCTTTAATAAGCTTGGAAGCAATACCTTCTGGATAATTAATATTTGATGTAATAGTAATTCCTTAGGTAACTGCACCCACACTTTTAGTTTTCTTCTCACAGTTCTGAATTTACGTCCTTAAATGGCATTACACATTAGTTCTCTTTTAATTCAAAATTGCACATCTTTATCCGAATGCACTACTTCATGATGCAATTATTTTATTACATTATGTATTTCTATCTTTTTGCATCGTAATGATATGAGCAAAGAAAGTAAACTTTTGACCAGTTTATTATCAAAACACATTAACCAATGTTTAATTGACAGATTTTAACCTTAATAATCAATGATTATTAAAAGTCTGCTTACAATGGCTATTAAAGCTGTTGAAACCTGTTGGTATAAAATATTTAATGTCTTTGACTAAACCTATCTTTGAAAATTCCATGATATTGGTTTTTTTCAGACTTCACACCAAAAGGCGTGTTTCCCAGGTGGATTATGACAAATGCAAAGCACGTATTAACAAATGCAGGAAGATTCAATGTAGCGGCTCTGAGAAACAAGATCCTGTGTGTGGATCTGATGCTCAAACTTACAAATCCCCCTGTCACCTCAAGATTGCTTCTTGTCTGTAAGTATATACATTTTTAAATTATTTTTATTAATGTATATTTTCTATTTGTAGTTTTAATATTATTTTTAAAGAATTTTACTAAGCTATGAATTGTTTTTCACAGGAAAGGAGTTGAGTTGGCTCATCCAGGAGAATGTGCTAAGGTTCTGGAACAGGAACAATGTCCTGAGTCTTGTGATCCTGATCTGGTTGAACCAGTCTGTGGCTCAGACAGGAATGTTTACAAGTAAAGCATTTATTCAATTTTATTTCTAGTACAGTGGAACCTCAATAATTCGGACTAATTGGGACCAGACACTGTCCGAATTACCGATTTGTCCGAATTTTCGAATATGTGGTAAACAACTTTTTCGGAGACGAGAGGACCTGATAAAGGTTCGCCTAAGCTTTTTCTTTAGGTAAATCATATGTACATTGCTTCTTCTAAAGCGGTATCATTTGCCGTTTGTAACCTCCGGTTTTTTACACCTCTTCAAAATTTAGCTTTGACGCATATTGCAGAATGCTATCTCGTTTTCGTTTTAAATCACTGATGGTAGATGTCCCCACACCATACTTTTTTGCAAGAGATGCCCCACTTTCACCTTTCAAAATTTTTTCTAGAATTTCTAGTTATTAAATTTTTCAGTAGGCAGTCCAGATTTTCGAGGCTCCAGATTTTAGAGAAATCGGGTCCGAATTATCGAGGTTCTACTGTATTATTATTTGGTAAAATTCCTCTTGAAAAAATCACCGGGAAAGATATTAAAATTTAAGAACATCTTAATAATCATTGAATTATTTTTCTATTGTCTTAACCCTTTTGCAATAGACTTGATAAACATGTTTTTCTTATCAAATAGATGAAGTTAGAATTGTTTCCCGTCTTAAAATTTTCACGTGAGTGTTGCGGGTGATCGCTTGGGTGGATAACATTGTCCAATGAACTCATCCTGGTTATTGGTAAAATGAACATGTTTACCAAATTTCACCAAAATCTATCAACTTATACTCGAGTTATCATCACACGTTTCGGACACACAGACACTGTGCATAGCTCGCTATGCTCACTTCAATTATAAATAATTTTTAATTCTTATATTTTTCCCTCATTAATTACTGTTTATTTACATGTTTATTTTTTCTTTCAGAAATGAATGTGAATTGAAGAGGCAGACTTGTGGTCAGAAAGTTGTTAAAGTTCCAAGACACCATTGTCCAACCACTGCTGCTTGTGCTATCGATTGCACAGACGAACCTAACTTCGTTTGTGGTTCTGACAACAAGTTCTACAAAAATGAATGTGAAATGAGGAGAACGAACTGCGGGTAATTAATAATTTTACTCATTATATAATATTAACCTCCGAAATGACATTGTTGTGGAAATATCAAATTTGACTTGGCTGGCAAAGTTCTATAGGATCATATGAAAGCCTAAGTTTTTAACACCATTCTAGTTGGTCCAACTAGATAAACAAAAAGGTCAAATAGTTATTGCTCTCTGATGATAGTAGATTTGTTAACTTTTGTTTTTTGAAGTCTTTCTCTCGCTGAGGAAAACTTGTGGCATCAGTAAAATATTCTATTTCATTTTTCAAATTTATATTCCAATTGCCAGAGAATCTTTCAAGACAAAAACCTTTCTGAGTATATTTTTTGTATATATTTTGGATGACACTTCTTACTCTTTTACCCTTATATTTGTTTTTCTGCCACCCAGCTAACCAGCTATAAAAGTAGTATCTTGACATTTCTTGCCCAATATAATCAATATTTCTTACTCTATAATATTTCAGTTTACCTTTCCTTTTACTTTATGTTCATTTTACTCTTATCAAGTTAATTCTATAAACCTTATTCTTCAGTAACTGCTCATTTTAATTATCCTTATACCACCTTTAATTTACCACTTCCAACCACCAGTTTCATTATAATCTGTAACATATAAATAACAGAAAAATATGCCAGTGAATGTAAATCTATTTTATATAAATTATTTAATTCTTCGGTGGAGCGGTGGAGGGTGTTCGGACCACCTGGGTGTGGTAGTGGGGAGCCTTCCGAAGAGACTGATATTTTTTCCAGTCGCTTGCGGGCAAGCAGAGAATAAGCACGTTGATTTCCGTAAACCTCTGTTAAGAAGTGTCGTCACGATCCAAGAAGAGAGAAACTCCTGAGTTTCTCTCTCCACTGCAGATTCCGTGCTACAGAAATTCAGTCCTACTACTTTCTGATCCTACCATGTATTTCCAGAGAAATATAGTTTAGTCTAGCTTATTTGCTAGAGCACTATATTAAGAGAGTAATAAATTTAACTTATAAAATGGATACACTCTTTCTATTTAGAGCTGCAAATGACAATATTCAGTAGAACTATTTGCTGTTCTAAATATTGAGTAGTTTAATTTTATTATCTCCAATTCTACATCCTTAAAAATTAGTGTTAACCTTATAAATAAGATATAACTACTATCATAACTGTCACCTTCCTATCATACATATTTTATGAAAATAATTTACTTATTTTAATTTTATCTCTTTTGTATTGAAAATTTGGAATTCTGCTAAGTTTTTTGCTTCAAATGTTTATTTTATGTCTAGGAAACATGTATTTGTGGTGCCGATTAAACGATGCTTAGCTGGATTCCAGTTCCGTGGTTGTCAACGAATCTGTCCACCGCATTATGATCCTATCTGCGGATCAGACAACAAGACATACTCAAACAGCTGTTTCTTGGAAATGGAGAATTGTCGATCCAGATCTCTTGTTACAAAACAACACCACGGACTCTGCGGCCAGCCAATACCTGACACTAAGAACTACTTGTACTAAACCACACAACTCTAAGACTTAAATAATAATTTATTTTTTAATTAGACATGGCAAAACCACTGGCTTTACATAAATATGTAAAATATATGATCCTTTGAACATATAAAAGCAACTTATAAGATAACCAAAAATAAATTACTCTTGGTTAATGAAATATGGCTATATACATTGTTATTACATGCTCGAAAAGTTTCAAACATTTATGAGACAATAAATAAACATTTTTTTAAAAATAATATTATTTAATGCAGAATTAATTTTGTTGAATGCATGAGCTTTGTATCATTAATATTTATGTTAGCTGAAATGTTAAAACTTTGAAAAGTTGGTTTGAAAGATTGACTTATTTAGATTATGTTTCATAATAATTTAATGTTGTTATGTTTATACTATTGGTATCTGCTTTTTCTATATAAAATTATAAACTTTTGTTGAAACAATAAGGAGAAGATTGTGTTGAGGCTTTTATATGGCAGAGCTAAAGTTTGAAATTCTGAATTTGAACCTCAGAAAGGTGAGACGTAATCTAATAAACAAAACATGCTTAAAATCAAATATAAGACATTTATATTTTTACATTCTAATATCTTTTGTATGGTTATTTATATTTAAAATTGAAAATTATCATTCAGAATGGTAAGAATTAATTTTTATTTAAATTTATTTGGTTACCGACTGTTTCTTGACATTTATGTAAATTATAAATTAGGGCCTATTTAAAAAATCAACAAAACAAAAAACTAAATTATGAATCAAAACAATTTTTTTTACAAATTATTATTTTAACATTTTTGTTTCCAAAAAAAATTATATATGAAGTTTAATTAATATCCCATTTTTATAATTAAGTTATTTTATAGCAAATATTTATTATATACTTATTAGACAGATTAAAATTAATTTAGATATAATAATTAACCAACGCAACTGTATACGAATAATTTTCTTCAATTAAAAATTGTTCTCATCTATCAATTGAATGAAATAGGTAATTAAGGAACTAAACATACGATGCAATAATTTGTAATAATGTTTTAAACTTTTTTTATTCATATTAGTAATATTTTATAATTAGGTTAACCAAAGATAAAAATAGTAAGATAATAATAGGTTATTTTAGTTAAGTTAATTAAATTTAAATCATCAAAATGTATTTTACTTTTTATTTAATCATTAATGAAATTGATGTTACTGCCCATTATTTCATAAACACATCCCATAATGCTCTCTTTATTTTTCTTTATTTCATTATTTTTTACTCGTGGCTAACATTATTTAGTTGTCCTTATTTTTATATTACACCTGGCTAATTATACCTGGCTAAAACCTGCTAGGCTTGATCTTGGGAAATAGTTGAATGAGGAAACCAGACCATGAAAGCTAATGCATGCGTGGTGTAGGATGGGCAAACACAACAGTCCATCTCTTTCCGGGGGGGGGGGGGGGGGGACCAAAACCATTTTTATCATAAATATACAATCATCAAATTTGTATCTTGCTTATATTTCATAATTCATTAACCTCTTACTACTCAAATTTACACGTACCATTAATTTAAAAACTTGTAAATTCGATTATAGTTTAATAATCATTTTTATTAATACTAAATAGTAAAGGCTGTGAATTTTACTTACTTTGTAATAGCAGTAATTTTTAATTTCTTTTTGAATTCTCAGGGAATAAAATATAGGTTTATAATCTTAATTTTGTAATAATATTTCAACAATAAAAATTAAAAAAAAAATGTTAAACATAAAAGCACGTTGTAAAAGAAAAAAATTACTCAGAAATTATTAAAAACAATAGTTACAAATGTTTTATTATCAAATTAAAACAAGAATCATCCTTTGTTATTGGGAATTTTATTAATTTACCCCTCTTTCTTAAATTTGGTGTTAAATTTAAATTTAAAGTCAGTTTTAGTTGTTACAGTTCATATCATGATTCAATTAAATTTAGTGTTAAATTCTAATTATTATATTAGTATTAAGGACAAAAGCTTTAATTAGTTAGTAATTAAATTTTATAATAATTAATGGTAATAAAGATTAAGTTAATAATTTAATTTTAAAGTAAATTATTTAAATCCATAATATTTAAAAGTGAATTACAAACATACAATCTTTTATTGAAATTTAAAAATTATTAAATTTTGAACACAGTAATTTCTAAAAGTTTTAAATCAAATTAAGCCTGAAATAAATGTGTTTCACTGGATTACATTAATAAAATAATTTCATAAATAAAAAATTAATGTTTTAGTGCAACAATCCAACGTATTGTGGGTTAGTTTATCCCTAATCTTTAAGGTTTTTTTATGGTCACATCACAAATATGTAAACAATTTTTATTAACTGGGGGAGAAAAAATCCGATATGATTAACAGAAATTTAACAAATAACCCTATTTAATATTAAATGGGATAAATATAAGGAGGAAGTATTTTATTAATATTTTAAGTCAAAATTTTAAAAATATCACTGAGTATAAATACATTAAATACCTTTGATAAACACTAAATTGAATATAATTTTTTTTTTAAATTTATAAATGAGGCCCTATATAACCATAAAATGAATGTTTATTATTACATCATAAAATTTTTTTAATAATCTTTTGATTATTTATATACTGAAAATTTAATTGTATCAAAATCTAATTAGAACAACATTGTAACCAATTTTTATATATATATATATATATATATATATATATATATATATATATATATATATATATATATATATATATATATATATATATATATATATATATATATATATATATATATATATCTTCTACTATATTTTATTACCAATTAATGAAGAATTCTAAAATAATCTAAGTCAATCATTCAATCAATGTAATCATAAAAAATAATTGAAACTTTTATTCTAAATGCGACTGTATTTAATTGTTTAAAATAACCAAGTGCCAAAATAATTGTATAGTATATTTTTTAATACCTTATAATATTATAACTCTACTTTTAACTTTCGTTCATTCATAAGTTTTATATTCACACTATAAATATTTATAATTTGTACTTAATAATCAGGGCATATTAAACAATATTAGTACATTTGTAAAATTTGTTTACAAGTTTTAGAAGCATTTATTATATTATTGTGTTGCGTTAATAAAATACAACTTTGAGTGTTTTTTTATGTTAATCAATTAAATTCCTGCATCAATTAAAATATTTCTACAATTTAAAAAAATTAAATATTTCTTAACTCTCAATGTTTAATTACTTTTTCATATTTTTTGTTGTTGCTGTAAATGAGTGTTATAAAATGGGTACTTCTTTAGATTGTTACTCCTTTATGTTTTTTTAGAATTTAAACATAATTATCTATACATTCTTTGTCTAAATAACTATTAACACAAAGGGATGTTTAGTCCAATATACTTTTGGACAAAGGAATAACACACTTCCTTTTTTATAAGGGGAGTAACAGTCAAAAGAAGAACATTCTATAGACCTTCTTAAGATTGTTACTCCTTTCTGTTTTCTATAAGGGGAGTAACAGTCTACAGAAGTGCCCTAAAATTATACAAATATTAATAGCAAGTGCAAACTATGATTGGTTTGGCTGTAAGTGTGATTATTTCTCTGTATAATTTCAATTGACTAAGAATTTAATTTAAAAAAAAATTATGAATATATTTTAAACTATTTCATTTATAAGTCAGTGGTGGTTTTGCATGTTCTTGTAACAGAGAACTTCTATAGAATATTCTAATGAGTCTTTTCTTCAAATTTACTTTTGTATATTGATTTCTGAAAGCAGATCTTTATTTTGTCTCCAAATAGTATTCAAATGATTTAGACTAATATTAAAACAAAGTTCTGTATAAATCTCAATAAATATTATGTATTTATTGTAACAAGGAGGGTTACTAAAATTAAACAAAAATAATTATAAATTAAGTAAATTAAAATACCTATAGTTTAAATAAATTAGTTCTTAATTACACTAGTGTAAAGATTAGGTTTTGATTTTTATTTATTTATTACTTATACATTATTATTTTTAATTCTAATGTGTTGATATTTGTCATTTTGAGTTTTTATATAAAAATGTTCTGATTTCTTCTGTAATTCTCTCTTTAATATCATGATACACATAGAACTATAATTTCATTGCCTTTGTTTTCTATTTTAATTGACTGATTTTATACTCTTACTCTTTTATAAGAAAATTTTTAAAAAAATGATTACATTTTTAAATTACCTAATAGATTTATTCTTTTTATGTGTATTCAAGTTTTAACTTACTCAGTTTTGTGATGTATTTTTCTTTCATTTCAATTTTAATTTATACATAAACTGTTTCATTATCTCGTTTGTTGCATATTATTTTCCTTTTCTTAAATCAGAGATTTTCCATTGATGATATAATTTTGATTTAAATGAAGCATAAACTATTTTAAATTCAGTAATTGGTATCACTATTATATTAAACAGTAATCAATAATCAAACATTTTCACTAAAGAAATTTCTATGATGTTTTTTCTTTATATACTTATACTTGATTAATCTATGTTATTATGAAACTTAACTGCATTCTTTATTACATCTATATCATTCATTTTTTCTAATTTAAATAAATTTTTCATAACAATAAATAAAATTTATTTTATGTGATCTTAGTTAAGTAAATTCCATGATTACAAATAATTATTTTAAAAAGTGACCTAATATAAATACATTGTTTAAATCTTTTATTTATTAATAATAATCATTCAAATTAGTAATAATTCAATAATATTTATTGTTACATAATACACAAACATTAGAAAAAGAAAAATAGATTCCTTTCTTTACAGTCTTTCGATCAAAACTATGCATCTCTTGTTTTAGAATCAAATAATTTTTGAATTAATTTATGTAATTATATTTTTTTGCGTGTGAGTGTACTGAGTTTTTTAAGTTATTTATTTATTTTTATTTTGTGGCTTGCTGTAAATTTTGTGCTAATTTGTGTTAATTTAATTTTTTTTTTTTTTAAACATTATAATTTCTAATTTTTATTTTGAATATTTTTTTATCATTTTTAATTTATTCTTTCCCTATATCTATAATTTACAGAGAATTTTTTTAAAAAAAAAAGCATTTAGTACAGTATGTAGAGTGTCGATTATCCGAACTAATGTTTTTTAGGGTGGTACACATAATAATAAAAAATTCGGATAATCAAAATTCATTAAAAAATTAAAAGGGAAGATGTAAAAATAATCAACCACGTTTATGCAAAAAGCATCTTTGTTTTATTTATCTTGTACACAGTGGCAAAACTATGGGCCAGGGGGGCCCCTAGTTCTAAACGCAAGAGGTTTTTTTTTTTTTTTTTTGCTCATCAAATTTGTTTGGCGAGGGGCCCTCAAAAAGTTCTTGCAGGGGGACCCCCAATGCCCTAGCTTTGCCACTGCTAGTACATAGTCAAAAAAAATAGTTGTATCCCCTAAGATAAATTTGGCATAAAGAAAGTTGTAATAGGTACTCGTAATTTTTTTTTTACTTAATTTTTCACCAAGAATCTCAATTTGCCGAATCCCATGTTGTAATTTGAAATTTTTCTGTCTCACAGAACTAGTGATGAATAAAGAGTCACCACCAAGCTTCATGTTTAATTCCATTGCTTTTTCATACAATATGGGTCCAGATACACTGTCCAGAGGCCCGTTTTTGCAAAAACCAAGTGAATGCAGCATCTTCCAACAATTCAGATTTCGGTTTTTTCATAGCTTTACAATATAAACTGCCCTCCTCAATATCAAGATTAAGTGCATAACTAGTGATTGAATCAGAATTATTCTTTATTCCCGTAATCGTTGATTTACCAACACCGAACTTGATAGCTAATGCATGGACCCGTTTCACCTTTCTTCAGCCGCGTAATAATTTCCATTTTATCTTTTAATGAAAGCACTACTAGTTTCCTTTTTGTCGACATGTTGCAGTTTTACTTAAAATATCTGACCACTAACTAATTCAATGTTTACCTCACAATGAATGATTTGAAACTGAGAACATTGACATAACTGGCCAACAGAATGGAAAGGTATAAGTGGAAAACTACTGCAAATGATTCCACAAATTACATAGACAAACAAAAGTTAGTTCTTAGTAAACAAATGTTAATGTCTGCCGAAATGCATTGAAATCTGGTATACAGCTAACATCGCTCTTTCTAAGAATTAATTTAGCGGTGGCTTATGTTTTTTTTGTTTGTTTTTTTCATGAGAAAAATGAGATAAAGATATATTCTGAAAGCTTATACTGTATATTTTAATAGGGTTAGAGTGTTATAATTGTTAGTACCATGGGAAACCCACAGAATGCAGTAATTTCAATGAGCGCTGAAGAATTTCTATTTGAATTTGCTCTGAAGTTTCAGAGCAAATCTGAACCAAGTCACAGTAGCTTCCATTTGAAATGTCATAAATTGGATTTTTTTTAAGGTATCAACCTAAAATCTGTAAAATATATTTAATAATGAACTAAACTATACAATAATCGAATTAATTAAACTTTATAATGCAATAGTAATTAGCACTGAGTAAATTCACAAAAGTGTCTGTAATTCAAAATCAAGTTTGATGGACTTGGTCGACTTAAATAATGAACCCCCCAATTCATGGTGGAGTCACTCAAATAAGGTGTTAAAAATTTGATTGGATAGAGATGAATAGTCAAAGCTTTTTAGAACTTTTATCCTTTTTTTAGGAATATCTTGATGCTTCTCACCTCAAATGTGCTATTTTCCATTGCTCAAAAAAGTGTTTTACATGGATTAGCCTGAGACTGCGGTGAAATTTCTTTAATATTATTTTACAACATAAGTGTAGGAAACAAAACCAGCCTTATTAGCCAATAAGCCTAAATATAGATGCAATAAAGAGGGATTATTAACTAGTGTTGTGTAGGGTAGTTCAGATAATCAAAAATTCGGATAATTAAAATTTACCAAAAAAAAAAGAAAGATGTAAAATAATCCATCACGTTAGTACAAAAAAATATTTGTCTATTTATCTATCAAGCATGATGAAAAAATATAATGATACAGCTAACAACACTCTTTGAAAGAAGAATTAGTTAAGTGGTGGCTATTGTTTTTTTCTATAAATCCAATTTGGATAATTAAACGTTCAGATAACTGACGTTTGCAAAATCAACATTCTACAGTATTTTTTTAATTTTTTTTTTATTATTATTATATGTAAATTAATTTTGCTTAATATTGAATTGAATGACATGGATTATAAGCAGAAAAAAAATATAGAAATATAGTTAATAAATTAAAAAAAAAAAAAAAAAAAAAAAATACAATCACATTCAACATGTAAATTGTTGAAATATTTATACTGTTAAAAAAAAAAGAAAAAAAAGTTTATAGCAAATGAGAGACAATGTTGAAAACAAAATTAATTTTAGCTCTACATTTAGGACAGCCACCCCCAAAACTCTAAATCTTGAAATCCAGATATCTTATTTGAATAATGATTTGAAGATATCTAAACAATTAATATATTATTATTTTGAATTTATCTCATGTCACTAATTCACAAATATTACTTATCATAAAGTACAACATTAAAATTACATGTGGGCGAATGGAGTTGATGTCAATTGTAAGACAATAACGGACGCCTCTCCACAAATAAAGCTTTAATTAAAGAACCTAGTGCTGAACATCATCAGTGCCATTACAAACTATTTATATCCTTATCTTGGAGATAGAATTTTTGTTCTTTGATATTACTTGTCAGGGCGGAACCTGACAAAAGCATTTTAGCAATTTTCCCTCCTTCACCAACTGTCATATGAGTGTTATTAGCAATGGTAATTTTTGCCCTTTTATGAAATAACCACCCCTTTATGAAATAATAAAAGGTTGGAACAAATAAAATTTTAAAAATGGCACAAGTCAAAGAGATATTTAAATATAGTTATTTAGTTTCTTTTTAATATATTATAGTTATCCTTATGCTGATATAACTATGACCTTTTAGGATTAAAACCAAAAAAAGAAATCCTTATGCTAGGCGTGTCCCAAATATAAGGTCTCAATATTTTTTAAAAAAATAAAAAAAAAGTTTATTAGAAAAAAAAATTACATGGCTATGTTGTGTATATAAGTGTTATTTTTCAACATAATCGCCATTCACTTGGATGCAGTTTTCAAGGTGCACTGGTAGTTTTTTATGCCCTCCTCATAAAAACTCGCCGCCAACTTCTTTTCCAGGTACCCGGTGACTTCTCATTAAATATTGACTTGAAATTCGGTACAGAAATAGATGGCACAAGAGAAACAAAAATCAGTTATTAATCTAATTTTGAACTGTTATCAAAGAAATATTGTCTCACTTTTAAACATCAAATATTTTTATTTTTTTTAAAAAAAATAGACATTTACAAATCACAAACCACGGGCGTCGTCGCCGGGGAGGACAGGGGGGACGCGTCCCTCCAATGTTTGAGATGGCGTAAAGAATTTAACCTAAAAAAAGTTTAAAATATCTAACCCGTTTTTTTTTTTTTTTTAAATTACCATTTTATCATTAATAATATATTATCCACTGTATGTCACTTCGATACCATGTTACATAACAGTGAAAAACTAATATGGAATCTTCAGATTCAGTTAGAAACCTGTTATCAGTTATTGCAAATACTTTGGGTGAAGACCTAGCGTCCCCCCTCCCCCCCCCCCCTTTCAAAATGATGATGGACATGTTATTAATTGTGTGCGGTAAATCTGCATAATATGCCCCACCTATTTCTAAACAATCCGTTTAATTCGGCTTTTTCAAATTGTTCCTTTTTACAGTATACAAAACATCCCGACATGTACTTGCCAGCAAGCTACTAAAAGGGTTTCTTCTATCATAAAAATTCATATTTCCCTACATTTTTTACTTAAATATGTATAAAAAGTTGCACTTAAGAGGAACTAGTTCTGTATATTATCCTTTAGCATCTTAGGTATGCACTTATTTGGTAATGTCGTGGGTAAAATGGTCGCCACACATGATATATATTTGCAATCTACATGTCAATACCTTTAATATGATACTCCACCCAAAAATTACAAAAAATAAATATTTTGGGTCACCACAGTTACGGCCGCCTACAATTTGCAAAATTTGGCTTTTTTATATTAACTCCCGGAAATATCTCGGCCCACAGAAAAGTATATTTTTATGTATGTTTTCCTCATTTTTAAGGTCTTTCCTTAGGGGGCCCTTTTATGGGGGATTTGGTTTGGTAATTTCACCATTTTGTGGCCACCATTTTGGAAACGATATATATTTGTAATCTACATTTCAATACCTTTACAATGATACCCTTCTCAAAAATTACAAAAAATCGCAATTGCTCACTGATCGAAGAAATTTTGAGTTGTGAAGTTCACAACATTTTTCCTGTTTTGGAGAAAAAAAGTTTAACTTGTCTACCAAATTTCAAATATCTAGCTACAATAGGTCGGGGAGTTTGATCCAAGATGCGACGGATGGACGGATGATCTACCAAAAGCATAAGGGTTTCTAGGATGACCTCAAAACCCAAAAAATTATTTCGATAAATTCAAACTTATTTGTTTAACTTTTTTTTTCATTTTAGGGAAAATTATGCAAGGTTATGGTTAGTTTAGGTTAAGTTTATTACTTTTTGACCTGACCTAACCTAACCCTAACCTTCCATCATTACCCTATAAAATATGACACTTTGTGTATTTTTAATAAATAGAAAATACTGAATTTATCGAGATACTACAACCAGAATAGTTTTTACAGTGTCCAGAGATACTGTAAAAATGACAAATCCTGAAACAAGGAACAGTTTTAAAAAAAATAAACGAAGTAAATCAGACAGTACAAAATAGGCCAAATAGTGAAGATTGATGTCAAAAGAGAAAACTTTACTAAAGAATGCAAATGTTTCCTTAAAATTCACAAAATTTTCCTAGGGCCCCAGACTCCCCCCAACTTCGTCTGAGAGCTGCTATAGCTTGACCACCCCTCAAAATCCAATATCCTATTTTGGACTAAACTTTACATCATGGCCACCCTAAGAAAACGCATTTTTTTTCATAAACTATTGATTAAATTACATATTTTATTATAGATTTTAAGTGGTATTGCATAATTGCTATTTTCTGATCTATTTAATCTAGAATGATTAGGAGCATACTTTTATTATATTACATTTACTACTGTTAAGTAAATATTTCAGTTTGCTATTTTTACTTTAAATCCAATTATAATTATCATTAACTACAGGAGACATAAAGAGAAAAATAGACCCCAGCACCGGGACTTGAACCACGGACCTCCTATATATCCGTTACAGGCGCTCTTATAAGGCCCGTGGTTCAAGTCCCGGTGCTGGGGTCTATTTTTCTCTGTATGTCTCCCGTAGTTAATTATAATTTAATTTAAAGTAAAATTTAATCTTTCCGTTGTATGAATACTACCTAAAACTTAAAAATTTGCTATTTTTATAAAAATACTTGTGTTCATAGTTTTGTCAACGAACTATACACCGTAGGTTTACTTTATTTTATGACAAAGTTAAAATCAAATTTCAAATAAGAGATGCATAAAAACGCTGTTTTGGGAGGTCATATTTTCAAAATGTGCGGGGGAGGACTCCCGGAATGTGTCCCCCCCCCCCCCCAATATTGTACTGCTGATGACGCCCCTGTCACAAACAATACAAATTATTGTATTATAAGATTATACGCGAAATTAGCATAATCCATAACTTATTAATGCAGCATCTGGATTTCCATGCTTCACTATTAGTACAGTAAAATTAGGCTCCAACCCAAACATCCAAATAAAAGTTCTACCTCACGCCAAATTGTTCAATACCCTCCTTGTAGGAGTGATAAAAAGTTGTACGACTTGCAGCATCGGGAAGGGGGTGAAAAGGGGGGTAAAAGGGATGTTAAATCATTTTTCGCAACTATCTCGAAAACTATGAGGTTTACCGCTAATTTTTTACTATACAAAATTAATCAACATAAAATTTAGAGCAAAAGTGGATTTATTCAGTTTTGTACTGAAGTAAACGATTGCGGAGTTATGGAGGGGTGGGTAAAAATATTAGTATTTTCCAGTTCGCTTGAAACTTTTTGGAAAGATTATTTTATTGTAGGTAGGGCCAGTTAGGGTAGTGTGAGCCTAAGTTTGAAGCTTCGAAATACCTGTGTAATACCTGCGTAATACATGAAAAACAAAAAAATTTGGACTTTTTTAAGTTTTTGCCATATAACCCGTAAACTATGTGTTTTTCAGTATTAGTCGTTATTACTATTTTTAAAGTTAAGTAAATTTGCAGCAGCAACTACAGTTCTGCACAACTAATATCTTCCGAGATAGGACACGTCAAAAATTGTCAATTTTTCCAAAAAAAAAAAAAAAAAAAAAAGTATTGCTCTCGTTTGGGCTGAATATCAGCATAAAACCGCTCACCTACGAGAAAAGTAATAAAAAAAATAAAGTTGTAGTAAATTTAATTGGTTTCCTTGTACATCCAACGGCAACTCTGTACGTTCAATAGTTACCGAGATATGACTCTTCAAAAATTAAAAGTTTTTCCAAAAAAATGAAAATTTTAAGTATTGCTCTCGTTTGGGTCAAATATCGGCATAAAACATCTCACCTACGAAAAAAGTCTTAAGAAACAAAGTTGTAGTAAATTTATTGGGCTTTTATACAAGCACAAAATGAAGCCTGTAGACAAAATACATAGTTCTGTTGCAATCGTAAAAAAACAAAAAATTGAAAATTGTATTTTTAAGAAATGAAGCTAAACCACTTCTAAAAACAAGTTTTGGGCTTTCGACGAAAGAAAAATGTATAGAATCATGTTCAAAAATAGAAAAGTGTATTTTTATATGTTATGTACATTTCATATTAAAAAGTATTAGCAAACAATAGCATCTCTCCCTTGAGAGGTTATGTGGAAATAAAAAATGAAACGCTTTAAATCTCTAAGCTCAATCTTCAAACTCCTCTTCACTTTGAGGATCATCTTCATCGATGTCATTGTCTATACCTAGTGAATCTCTATCCATGTACCCATGTCCTGAGCAATGCAATATATGCACATATTTGAGTATTTCAAGCCACTCCTTTGACAACGAGTTTGAAGCAATTCCTCAGGAGCAGCAGCCTTTGTTGTTGAAATTGGACGCAGATGAAATTATAGTGTGTAAATTTTGCATTTGTGTCAAAATTTGAAATAGTGATATTTTTACCCCTCAATACCTCCGTTACCATTTACTTTAGCACAAAAATGCATATGGGCATTTTTGTTCATTATTTTTTTTTTTTTTGTAGATTAATTTTGTACAATATCAAAGTTAGCACTAAACCCCATAGTTTTCGATTTAACACACCCTTTTACCCCCCTTTTCACCCTCTCCCCGCCAAACCCGACGCAATAGGTCGTGCAACTTTTTATCACTTACTACGAGAAGGGTATAGAACAATTTGGTGTGAGGTAAAACAAAGCTGGAATAAATAATGTGCCAGAGCTGTGCGGAAGCAATACTGTAAGTCAGTCTATAGGAAATACAAGGCACAAATTAAAAAAGCTAAAAGAGATGCCTGGAGAGTCTACTAGAGATATTCAGAAAATAGGTCCAGCATCCAGATTTCACTGCATTCACTCCAAAGCATCGTTACTGCCGGATGGAGTCCCCTTGCCCCATAGAAATTGTCAAAGATTGTTAAAAATAGACAAATTATAAAAAAATGGATTTTTTAATTTTTAAATTATAAAAAAAATATGTAAAAGAACCAAAATACATGTCAGACATTTTTTTAATAAAAGATTGTCATATAGTGCCTCATAGTATATAATTGTATACATAGGTTTCCATGGGGGTTTTACATTTGACAAGAATTGAGATTATTATTAACTTAACAATAACAGTAACAATAACAAAAGATTAACATGTAAGATTTGAAAAATTGGTAACATAAAGTGATAGGACCACTTCTTATTTACCTGTCCTATTCTAACTGTTATCCTTGTCTACTTGTTTTCACGGTTATCTTTATGTTATGATTCGAACACTTTATGTATGTACTTACCACTTTCCCAAATCTTACTTGGTATTGGTAATTTTTTTACCTTGTTACCTGTTAGCCTTTTCAAATTGATAGTGCCAAATGTAAAACCCTATGAAAAACACTTAAAAATTATTTATTACCAACTCTATATTCCTTGTTTTAATAAATATGAGAATTGGAATGTGTGCTGTAAAAAGTAAATTAGGAATAACAGTCAAACCAAATGTTTGTGGCATATTCAGATCTTTCAATAGGTTCAGTAGTTTGTAGTTTTGCTTCTTGCCAGAACCATGAATGTACCACATTTGTGTTTCTGGCATAACTACGAGTAAATGGTTCAGTATTTCACATTCATCAAAATGTCATAGCCAATAACAGCTGCTGCAAGGCAGGCACAAATTCGGGGTTCTGGCACAACTTAGATTATAATGCAACCAGTCCAAATAGCTACTAAACCCAGAATATGCAAATTTGCACAATCATGGTTCTGGCATAAGGGGGGACGATATGAAACCATAGTGTTTCGATATGATAGAGCCAGAGTTAGATTAAAGCCCTGATTCATGGTAAAAAAAAAGAGTATATATTTAATAATTTTTTCCCCTAACTATATTTCGCCTATACCTGGACATCTTCAGGCCTAAAATTACATAAGCAATATCATGTCTAATTTTTTCTATCTTAAAAATACCAGTGATGCGGTGCATAAAGATCTCTCGTTGAATTGTGCTCTTATATCGGCCATACTATGACTTCAATATGGGTACCAGAATAATTTTTCGGTTAAAACCTGGCAAATTCTTAATCAACCTGAAAGAGCTTTAAAATTTGTTTACGTAATGTACCATATACCATATAAGTATGAAATTAATTTTTTATGCCCTCTTTTTGGTCATACTTGTTGCAAAACTTTTATTAGTTACATATTCTTTTCCTACTCTTCAAGACCTTTAAAAGGATGTATGGCATTTCATGCTGACTAAAAATTTGTTCTTTAGTCCTCTGTATTATTGGCCGGCATCTTAAATTTAAAGTTGTAAAATATTCTAAGATGCTGTGAGCCAAAGCCAAAGTTCATACTATGTCCAAAGTTCTTGGTAGAAAACCCTATTTTCCTTGCATATGACATAATATTTACTGAAATAAGTTATTGTGCTCGCCTGTCCAGACAGCTGGGCCTTATCATATTTTTCTTGAATTGTAGATCATCTCTTTTTAGGGATTCGTAGATCATCCTCGAAACCCTTATGCCAAGGGCGATGTGTTAAATGTGCTTTCTGTCTGTCCGTCGTACTTTGGTTCATATCCAAAGTTACAAAAAGTTACTGACATAACTTTTTTACCCACACATAGGAAAAATATTAAGAAGTTAAACATTTATTATGTGCAGTGCATGTGCAATGTTCAAAAATGTGCTAAGCTCAATTTTTTTTTTAATTTTTGAGAGGGGTATAAAAATAAAAGTTTATTGCTTATTAACACTAATATTGCGCTTTTAGCGCAAAAATGTATGCCCCCCGCCCCTCAACCACCTTATAAGAGCTAGTCCTAATTTTTGAAATAATAAAGTCTAATATCTTATGATAGGGCGATGAAAATTTCCCGAAAAAAATAATTTACTTTTTATAAATTGCAAATTTTGTGTGTGCACATGCGCAGTAAGCCAAAATGTTGATTTTTAATCATTTTGAGTGAGGTATCAAATGGAAGCTACTGATGAGTTGATTAGAAATATGTATATATTCAATACAAAGTACTTTATTAATTATATAAACATATTAGATTGTCAAATACAAAAGTAACAGGCATGGCTAAAAGCCGTCTGCCGGAGAACTTGCCAGATTATATTTAAATTAAATCAAATAAGCTTCTTAAAATAAAATAAAAAAGAATAAATAAAAAATCATATTTGAAGTGACTATACATTGCTGTGATAAATTATATTCTAAATTTAACTTCAATAAAACAGAAAAAATAATGTGTTGTCCTCATTTGAACTATAATTATTTCGCATTTTCATATGCTTTCATTGCTTGTTTTGCGTACTGATAAGGCATGTTTGGTGAATGTAATAACAGTCTTAAAAGTATCATTACTAAGTAGGTAGTCAGCAATTGTAAAGCCTGGAATTTTAGGCGAGCCAAAGTATTGTTCTCTAAGAGAAGCGTAAGCCTGACATTCTGTTAGAAAATGAAGAAGGTTTTCCTCTAGTCCTAAAGAGCACATGGAACACTCCTTCTCATAGGAATCTTTTTCCAGCCATGGCACAGATTTTAGAGCTAACAACTCTCCTCTTATCTTAAATAAAAGTATGAGTTCAGAAAAAAAAAAAAAAAAAAAATAGAGCTAATGTAAGTAATATATTAGATATTTCATTAAAATACAGTCCAATATTTATTTCGGGTACAGAATCAAGTAAACAAGGTACCTAATTCTTCAAAAGTTAACAAATTATTGGATACAGTTCTTGAGCTAGAGGTATTACCAATGTCTCAAGACCATATTTATAGAATGTACTCAATGTCATGTCCCTAAAAAAGGAGGATATTCCTTTTGGAGGATCTTCTTTACTCAGATGATTCTTTGAATGACCCTGACTTCACTCTAGATGACAAAGTATCAAGTATCTAACAAAATGAAATAGAAACTTCTGTTCTCCCTTCTGGAAGAAGGGAAATCCTTATGTAATAAAGCTGGAAGTTCCTGAGCTGCTTTCAACTGTTGTTGTTGTATCAGTAATTTTTCTTCCTTGTCATGCTATAATTTTCTTTTCTTTTAATATACACTAAAGAATTTTTTTATTCCAATTTATTATTGTTTATTAAAAATACACCAATAATTCAACACAAATATTGCACAAACGTTGTTATAAGTTATGTAAACATAGTAAACAAGTATAAACGAAAATTGCTATAACGCAAATTATTAAATGGCACATAAATTATATAAAATTTAATTTAACACATAGGAAAAGGGCTGAAAATAGATAACGTAGCAACCATTTAAAGGTATAAATGAAGATATGTGAGTTAGAACGCTAAGCTAAAAAGCAGTATTGACCACTAACTGCTATTTAGTTAAGGTTTTTCATGTTCATGTTAGTAGGGACACTACCCTAAAAAGCAATAACAGCCAATTTTCACTTATTTTGTACAAAATACATATTTAAAGTGTTATAGTATTAAATATCAAGAATATTAGAGTAAGATGAAAAAAAAAAGTTGTAAAAGCCGAATTTAAAGTGGTGGCCCAGCGTGATGAACTTAAAAGTCGATTTTATCAAAATTGTAATTTTTGGAGTTACTGCATTTTAGCTATGGACGGCAGAGTTGTATAAGAACCATTCAAAAAACTTGGGCTCTCCCTTTAGACATAGATGCAGTGCGGGTTTAATACTCTTTTATAAATGAAGGTATTTTATGCTAAATGAAATGGGGAAAAATATGGTTTTCTTCAATTCCTATATTTATTATTCCAACAATTGCTATTATTAGTATTATTACATCTAATTCTGCTTTATTATAACGTATATTTGAAGATATTGGATACGTTCTTCGTAAACCTCATTAGGTTAGGATTTATATTTATAAAAAAAACCAATACCACAATAAGAAATACTCATATATATATATATATATATATATATATATATATATATATATATATATATATATATATATATATATATATATATATAAAAATTTATTTTAATAAATAATAATACATATACTATACAGTATATAGCATAACGCAAATTTATAAATCAAGTAAGATATTTACATGCTTTTTTTAACAATTTTTTTTTTTTATTTGATTAATACGCTGTATATATATACCCATTATCCACAGCTACCAGCTGATTTGGAAATATTTATGTAAAAAAACTAAAAATGTTTTGTATTCAATGTATTTCCAATAATATACCCATCGAAAAAATTAGTCATGTTTGTACCCCTTTTCATTTTTTGACCAGTTTTCACCATTTTATAGTAATTTATATGGGAGTTTCCGAATCGCGTTATCAAGCCCGAAAATATGGGCTATGCTTTACTAGTTTATTTTGTTAATTTTTAAAAAAATGTCTTTCAGTTGTAGCCCGCAAAAATTAAACAGTGACGAAACATGGTTCATTATCTCCGAAATGAAGAGCTGATCGGCCTCAGTATGTTTGTTGCAAGGAAATATAGGAAGACAATATTTTTTTTAAGGACATTTCGGGAAAGAATGAAATAGTCTACAAAATGAGTCATTGTCAAAAATGGCTGACAGTTAACAACAAAATAAATTATTATAAAAGTGGGGATGCAAATTAAAATTGGTCCTTCTTGAAAAGCCGATTCTGAAAGCTATTTCTTTCATTCCTCAAAGCCGGAACACCCTTTTTAAAGCAGGTTTTTTTTATTTATACAGTTGTCTCTCTACTTTGCCATATATGTTTTGGGGTCGAGAGCCAAAAAAGGACACTTAATTCACAATCTGCTCTTTAAACCCTACAAAATTAACAATATTTGGTCTTTTTTATTTTGTGACAATTTTCATGTACTATAACCCATGAAAATTGTGAAAACAATGCCTCAAATTGATATAATATTAAAATATGGCAAAATATTAATAACTTATATTCGTTGTAAATTACCCTTTTTTCGTTTAATATTATATTTTAATTATCTTTCCAGGTCTATTGGTTTTGTTAAAATAGCGGTAGTTTTTATTTAAAACCCTAAAGACCTGAAAAGATAATTGAAGTACATATAATATTAAACACTTATTTTTCAGGCTTGAAGATGCGTTTCGGCAACACGATTCCCTTCTCCACCCCGAAACGCCTTTTATTGGACTTTCTACAAATAGTTATTTGTCCAACTAGTGCACAAAGTGGCACTTTGCTGCACTCGAGAGAAATGATTTCGCACGAGGCGCTGGCGAGGAAATGTTTTTTTTGAGTGCAGCAAAGACACTTAAAGCTCGAGTTGCTCATTAAATTTTTCCTACAGTTTTTAATCTATTAATAAAATATAAAAGTACATACAATTAACAACTACTGACTCTCGACAACAATAACAACTGCACCAGCTTTTCTGTTTATAGCCAGTGTTGCCAACTTTTTCTTTAAGCTTATACGATTTTACGAGTAAGTATTAGAGGCAAAGTATTTATATTCGTAGAATGGAACACAGGAGTGCAGCAAAGTAAGTTCAGGAATCTACTGCTTTTCGTGCCATTTTGAGTCCAAGAATAACCACTTTGTCATACAACGAGCAACTGTAATAGTACATTACGCGTCGAGTGTGGAAAGTAGCATTTTGCATGCGAGTGTGGAGTTTGCACCCGAGCGACAGCGAGGGTAGTAAAACCACACGAGCAATGCAAAATGCCGTTTTCGCACGAGTTGCGTACCGTACTTTATCTACGATTGTTAGATTTAAATAATAAATACAGAAAAAAATAAACTTGCTGTATGTAAGTTCGTATCTCTTCTCTTGATAAAGATGGCATTAATCTTGAGTTGTATTTTTTGCCGAATTAATTATTTCTGGAGGAGTATTATTCTCTACATTATCGTCAAAGCCACTTGATTCATTCATTGTTTTTCACTAAAAACTCGATATAAACAGTTACTTTAATAAAAGAATAGCAAATTAGTTTTGTTAAATGTAAACAAACTCACTAATCGTGCGTAAAGCTGAAGAATTCCTCTTCTTTACCGCACTAGTGTGGTAAAGAAGAGGAATTATTCAGAACTATGAGACGCGCATGCGCAATGAATACAAGTACGTAAATAATCACTTTCTACGCATCTAAACAAAGATATAATGTTTATATTTCGTATCAATCGTAGATAAGAATATTTTGTCTACTTGCGGAAGCAAAATGAGGCATTATTTAACTGATTTCGGGCTGCAAAATGTAAGTTTACTGCCTAGGCTGTAATATTAGGAACAATATTACTGAATATAATGGCAATAATAGTTTATATTATTATCTTTATCTTATTACAGTATATATTATAGTCGCGTTAATAGATATTCAAAGGTACAAATTTGGTTATTTCCGCTTCCTATGATTCAAAGGTGGTTATGAAAATTAAAGGTAACGAAATTTCCCACACAAAAAAGTCTCATTAATTTTTTACGTACAGTGGTCGGTTAACAGAATATAGAGCGAAGAATATCTTTGAATATCTAGTATCCGTCACCGCACCACTTTTTACGAATTTCTCGCTTCCTATGGCTCGGAGACAAATTAAGGTAATTATCAAAAAGAAAGATTATTAGAGACACAGAATAGTTCTTGATAATTTTTTTCGTACAACGAACTGTTTAGCAAAAAATTTGGTTTACTATAACTTTGGTAGTGTCTGTTTTGCACGACTTTTTAAGTATTTTTGCTAATATCTGAATGAGACTTTTTTGTAGGAACTTTTGTGTTCTTTATTTTTTATAACCACCTTCATTGGTGTCTGAATCATAGGAAGCTCTACGTTCTCCTATGATTATGTCCATCATTAACGCGACTACGATCTCCTTGCCGATTTTTTATATGTTATTCAGAACTACAAAAATGAAGCGATCAAAAAAAAAAAAAATATCGGCTCTGATTTTTTTTGGAACAGAAACCCAAAAATGACTGGACTATATAAACAAATTATTTTATAAATAAAACGTTTATTTATTAAAGATTACTTATTAAACTATAATATATACTGCAATAAGATATAGATAATAATATAAACTATTATTGCCATTATATTCAGTAACATTTTTCATGAAGCGCTCAAAAAAAACAAAAAACAAGTCGGTTCCGATTTTTTTGGAAAAGAAGCCATATTTTTGACTAAAATAACTGGACTAAAATTTTTTTTTTTTTTTTTTTTTTTTTTTTCTTGGTAGTTTTAGTCCCGTTCAACAGCTTAGTAGGTCATTAAATTACTTATTAATTTTTTTGTTAATCCTGTATAATAAGTTATCAATGATTAGTAGATCGCTGTAGTAATTTTTTAGTAAAAATTCAGTAAAAACATTCAAAAGTTTTGTTTGTTATAAATATGTAAGTGTTTTGTATTTTGTTGTTGATTCATTTTTGTTATAGATTCAGCTTGCTATTCACTAATTGTTACTATACCCAAGCTTCTTATTTGATTTTTTAAAAATAATTAATTACTTCTAGTTACTGTTTTATTATCTTATTAATATAACATATAGTTAATAAATAAATATAGTATTTTAGAAATTTCATTTTTCTACCTCCCGCAGGTAAAATATTGTATGCAGCAAGGCAGCAATGGAAACATTTCTGACTCGTGTATTCATTGCCTGCCTCGGTTTCGCCTAGGCAGTTCATTTTCATAGCCTGTCCTTGCCTCCGGCTCGTAGGCTAACATAATCACACGTCAATAAAATGTAGCTGCCTAGTTACATAAATAACTATTTTCCGTGGTAGGCTGTGAAATAGTAACTTTAGAGCCTAAAAAACATAGCTAAAATCCATTTTTTCATTACGTGGACTTAAAAAATCTTTTCATTACTCCTAGCTGTAAAGAAAAAATCTTTTACGTCCTAGGCACTAAAAGATTTTTTCTTTACGGCGGGTAGTTGTCAAAACTTCCGTTAGTAGTGCTGCAGTCTTTGTAGAAATGCTTCTAGTACGATAAAAATCCGCTAGATGTCAATGCGTTTTATTTATCTTTTCTTATAGTGTAACCTCATTTTAAGGTTTCTTTTTTTAAGTCTTAAGTATGTACTAATATTTGTTATTATTATATATTGATTAGTGATTAATATTTAATGTTTTTTCATTGTCTGCTACCTCGGAAAAAATAGCATATGCTACGCGACTTTGAAGTGTTTTTTCTTTACCTTGGCAATATTTACTGTCTCGCTTCGCTCGACAGTAAATGTAATTGCCGCGGTAAAGAAAAAACTCACTTCACAGCCTTGTAACATAATATACTATTTCCCCATACATCGTTTCGGAGGCTGGGAACCGAAAAAAGTAACTTTATTCGCATTTTTTTTGGAAATTTTATAGGTTATGTTATGACCACAGCAAGTAGCAAATCATGGTTCTTTTTGTTTTCCCCCTTCAATTTTTTTATTTTTATTTTTTTTATTACAATACCAACATTGATTATCGTAGGTAGCTCAAATTGAAATAAAATTATAATTCTTTTTTAACTCAAGTTAAAGCGTTTTTAAAAGGTTTTATACATGAGCATCGATATATAATCTATTGGCGTTTCTAAGCGGGTATATTGAATAGAAGAAGACGCTTGTCACTGTTCGGTCTCAGGTACTGTTAAGATGATTACTATTACGACTCTATACCATTTATCATCGCCCTGGACGTAGGAGGGGATTTGTCTCTTTTTTTGTATCCTTTCTTTTAAAAGTTTTTATTCTAGTTTTTTGTTTGGACGAAGAGAGATCCCATATGGTAATACACTGTTCAGTGGGAGGTGGTCCCGGAGCCCTTGGGATCGACTCTTAAGAAAAAACAGCCATTATTATTGTGACCTGAAGTCGCGTGCCGACTTCAAGAATAAAGAATTACACCAGGGGGAAAAAGTATAATTTGTAAAAATTATTAATGATTAGTAATTATTAACTATTGTAACAAGATTAATGTTGCGTTAATAGTTCTTAGGCTATCAAAGTAACTCTTATAGAGAAAAAAAATATCCATAATTTTCGGAATCTTTATTAATCTGTTTTTGTCGGTCGAGTAAGCAACTAAATATATTTCCTATATAAGACTTCACAGATACTGTGGAGTTTTTTGCAAAAAGAAAAAAGAAGTAAACGTATAAAAGACAGTAATTAAAAGTAAATAATAAATTTCAATTAGTTCGGTTGGTCGTCTCATTATATTTTTTTCGTTAACTCTGACAATTTTCATTAGCTCAACCGTGACGAACAATATAATATAATAGACAATAGAGCCAAATTTCATTGCTATTCGCGCCTGCGCACGATATGGAAAACATTCCTAACAATAAGGAAGGGTCAGAAAAGAGTCCATTAATCCCTGAGCAAGAATTGGTCCACTGTCGGTATCAGATAGAGCAGTGTTTCCCAAACTTTTGTAGCCCGTGGCATACCATAAGAAAATAGCCAATTGCGACGGGGTGACAGCCTTCTTGGACCTCATGTCTATAGGTCTACTGGGCCCCCCTATAACCATGGGGGGGGGGATTTTTGAAAATTACTCATCTGGCAATCACTTTTACCCATCATATACAATTTAATACCTTGCTAAATTAACCATTAATAAGTTTTAATTAATACTTTTTCTTCATCAGGCCTAAGATGAATAAATAAAATTTATAGTTCAAGTGTACAATTTTTGTTTCTTTTATATTTAGTTATTTTTAGCGTGGCTTGTCTCCCCAGATAAAATTCTTTTATAATATTCCAGGGGCTTATCAACTGCAAATGGTATCACGTCATCTTACTACACGATGACGTTATGCTTACTTGGAACCATGGCTTCGTTCGAAAGCTGTTCTCCGCAGATGACACACTGAGGTATAGGTGTCTCTTTATTCAATGTTTAAGTAAATCCAAAAGACATACATACACGTTTCATATTATTCTGAATAGTTTGGATTTAAATATGGATCCCGCGGCACACCTGGCCGATCTCGTGGCACACCAGTGTGCCGCGGCAAACAGTTTGGGAAACCCTGAGATAGAGGGAGGCAGGCGAAAGCAAAAGCAGTCAGTTTAACTTTAAGTGTTTCTCTTATAGAACCACAATGAAGTTTTATGGAAGAATTGTTTTGTAAATTATAAGATATCAGAAAGTAAGCAACTATAGAACATGATATTATTTTACAATATGACAAGCTGTCAACAAAGACTAATATTATTCTACATATCTCCCCGCTCCACAAGACTTCGCTTCTCTTCCAGCCTCCTCGATCTTCGGGCAGCTCTCTCTCATCTCCTACCTCCTGACTCCGCGTCTCGTCTCTATCATCCTCAGCTCCCAATCTGCCGCGTAGCTGGTCTGCGTGCTTTCTTTTCCTTTCTCCTCCTACCATTACTTCATAAGACAGATCTCCGGTACGGTTGATAACTTGTCCAGGTTGCCACCCTTTTCCCAATTCTAATTTTATCCATACTGCTTCCCCAGCTTCAAAACTGCGCTCCCGGCTTTTTTTGTCATGGTATCCTTTCTGTTTCCAAGCCTGCCATTCCATTCTTTCCCTTAGATTAGGCTTTAGTCTGTCCAATGGGGTTGGAAGCCTTCGCCCCATAAACATTTCTGCTGGACAACGCCCAGTAGTGGTCTGAGGGCTATTCCGATATGTCATGAGCACTTGTTGCAATCCTAAAAGACAGTCTTTACCTTGTCTTCTACAAGCGGCATATCTCTGTTTAAGTGTCCGAATTGCTCTTTCTGCTAAACCATTTGTTTTCGGGTGGTACGGTGCACTTCTGATTAACTTTATGTTGTTGGCTTTGCAAAAAATACTGAACTCTTCAGACCTAAATTGAGGTCCATTATCTGTAACTAACTGACGAGGGACTCCGTACCGCGCAAACCACTGCCTCAATCGTTGAATCAGAATATTAGTAGTAGTTCCAGCTAAAACCTCGACTTCGATCCATTTCGAGAAGGCATCGATCCCTACTAACCAATATTCATCATCAACTGGTCCCGCAAAATCTAAATGTACTCTGTCCCAAGCCTGCTCTGGAATACTCCAAGGGTATAGGGACTTCGGCTTCCTTATCTCTCCCCACTTGACAGGGCGTACACCGTTTTACAAATGTTTCCACATCTCGATCTATATTCGGCCACCAGACATAATACCGTGCTAGTGCCCTCATTGATGCAATCCCCGGGTGGCCGATGTGAAGAGTTCTTAATATACTAGCCTGAAGTGACTTAGGGATAACCGCTCGGTTGCACCACAAAAGAACACCATCATCATACGAGATCTCATCCTTCCTTCTCCTAAATCCTTTCATGTCTTCCGTTTCCTTTCCTACAGACCATCCATTTTCTACATATCGTACGACTCGCATCAGGTCAGGATCTGTTTTGGTGTTTCTCTTGAGTTTCTCCAAACTCACCAACTCTTCTGCTTCACCTTCCATGCAATTTATTGATAGTTCCTCGTATTCTTCTTTAGGATTCGGAAGTCTAGATAAAAAATCAGCGCACCCATTCTCAATTCCTTTTTGGTATTCAATCTGGAACTTATATTCTGAAAGTACCAATGCCCATCTCACTAACCGGTTATTTGCTACCTTAGGTAAATTCCGTTTAACGCCAAAAATCCTTTCCAGTGGTTTGTGGTCCGTCCGTAAAATAAATGTATATCCGTACACGAACTCATGGAACTTTCTTACTCCAAATACTAGCGCTAGTGCCTCTCTATCAATCACGGAATATCGTCCTTCTCTAGGTGACAATTTTCTCGAAGCATAGGCTACCGGCCGTTCCGTTCCATCTGCAAATTTATGAAGCAGTACAGCTCCCAATCCAATCTCTGACGCATCACCACCGGCTTCTTCACATCATATGGTACCATTACTTCGGCACCTGTCAACACTCTTTTCACTTCTTCAAATTCTTCTTGCTCCTTTTCTGCCCAGTTCCATTTCACCTTTTTTCCTTTCAACTCGTGTAAACGGGAGCACTTAGCGTGTAATTTCGGAATGAATCTTTCATAAAAATTAATACTTACTAAAAACGATCGCAACTCCGTGACGTTTTTTGGTGTTTCTATATTCTGAATGGCCTCCACTCTCTCTGCCGTTGGATGTATTCCATCTTTATCTATCAGGTACCCCAGATATTTTACCTGAGCCCCACGGCTCTAAATCTACGTAATACCTCTCTAAGCGTTCCCAGATGGCTTTCCCGATCTGGTCCTGTAATTATCAAATCATCCAACAACACACCTACTTGTCCCACATCTCTTAACAGAGTATCCATAAATCTTTGAAATATGGCCGGACTAGTGGATAATCCAAAAGGTAATCTTTTATATCTGAAATATCCCACATGTGTTGCGATGATAAGAACGTTTCGGTCACATTGTTCAACTTCCATTTGTAGGTAGGCGTCCCGTAAATCTATGACTGTAAATTCTTCTCCTCCTACCAATCTCGAAGTCAAATCTTCAAATGTAGGCAGTAAGTGTTTGTCTTCAACGAGGTCTCAATTTAAAGTTACGCTGAAATCTCCACAGATACGTACCCCTTCTCCCTCTTTAGCGTTCACTGTTGGTGTTGCCCATTCTACCAGTATTAGTGCTGGGTCCACGGGTTCTATCACCCCTTTATCCACCAACCGACCCAACTCTTTTTCTACTTTTTCTCTAAGTGGGAATGGGACCCTTCGTGCTGCAAATGATCTGGGTTGCGAATTTGATTTAAGGAACACCCTAGCTTTAGTTCCTTTAATCGTCCCCAACTCATTTTTTGAACACATCTGCATACTCAGCTAACAATCTTTTTATTTGAGTTGGCATTATTTGAAGTTTTCTATCCTTAATTTCATCTTCTCTTTCCGGTGCTTAATGTGTAACTGTATGCACTTCTACGCCTAATGGAAGCTTCATCCCGAATGCTAAACACCATGGCAACCCAAAAAGTGGTACATCTTGATCTTCCATTACTACTACCGGTAGCTTCTTGATCTTCTTTCCTACTTTCACCTCCACATAACCCTTTCCTTTTGTAGCTAATGGCTTCTTACCATATCCTAAGATTTTTTCCTCTAGTTTTACTAACGGTGGCCTCCCATTTTTTTCCCACCAATCCTTGCTTATAGTGGCTACTCGTGCTCCTGAATCGAATTCCATGAGGCAATCAATTCTACTTTGATTGATGCTCGCGGTGCCCGGCGTGTAATGCTCCGAACGGTCTGTAAGGTATACTCCTCGCTACTCTCTTGACTCCTTAGATCAGCCTCAAGTTCTAATGCCCTTACACCCTTTGTCCTCTTCCTTTCCTGAGGGCAAACCCATTTAAAATGGCCCCTCTCCCCTCTCCTCACATCTGTGACATATGGCCTTACTTGCCGGGCATCCTCTATCTCCGTGTTTCCTCCGTACACCACACGTTGGACAAGGATCCTCCCATTTACTGTTATCTCTATTTACTCTACCTATAGAAGTATTTTCCTCTACCTTATCTGCCAATGTAACCTCCGCTTGTGCTCTCTCCATTGACACCGCTAGTTCCACGACTTTGTTAAAAGTCAAAACCTCACCCGTTTCCGTCAAACCTTCCGGCCACTGCTCCCTCACTTCCATTTCAAATTTTTTACATCTTGCCCCTGCGACAAATCGGTCCCTTAATCTCTCGTCCCACGTCCTTTCGTAATGACATAATTGACTAATTTCTCGAAGTCTATTAGCAAAAACCCTACACCCTCCCACCCTCGTTTCTAGACGTTCTTTCGAATTCGATTCTTGCCGCAAACAATGTCACTTCTGGTTTAAAAAGTTTATTGCATTCCGTAATTAACTCCTCCCACGTAGTATTGTCGACTAAACCCGATAAAAAATTATTCTCAATTTCTCTAAGAGGTTTTGTTCCTATATAAGCCAACAAGAGATCTCGGCGGGCTAACTCCTCCGCCGGTCCATCTCCTCCCAGGCCTTTCACTCGGCATGCTCTTTTAAATTGAGATAAATAACTTACCCAAGTTACGTTTTCTTTCTCGAACCCGTGGAAAGAAAATTTCGACATACACCGTCTGACATCTTCCGTATCCTGGTCTTCCTCCTCCTTTGATTGCCTCTCGGCCTTTTTTGACTTCTTTCTGCTCATCCTCGTCGCCAATATAAGATATCAGAAAGTAAGCAACTATAGAACATTATATTATTTTACAATATGACAAGCTGTCAACAAAGACTAATATTATTCTACATAAATGCTCTAGTTTTTGCTGATGATTTGAGCCAAATTTTTAAAATGTTGTATTTTCAGTTATAACCAAAACCAATTAGAGGTCGACCAAGAAGTCATGAAAATGAGAGGAGTGCGCTAGTGTCGTCATGTACAGTCAGTTTTTGATATAATAGACCACGGTCAAAACACAGTGTTGTTCTTCTGTTATTAATAATTTTATTTTTGATAACTTCTATATTTTTTGCAACAGGCAACACTGTACCTGATAAGAAATCACTAATGATATACGATAATATCTTTATATTATTATTTATTTATTATTCATAATAATATTCTTTAAATCTAAATCGATATTCCTTTTTCCTTAATCTATTTTTTTTCTTCCTCTTTATTTCTGAGTTTGATTTGGATTTAGAACAGTTGTGACTTCGTGCTGTATAAAAACAAACAAAACAGGAAACCTAACAGATTGGAAACCTTCCTGTTGTTATTCGTGAGATTTGACATAACTGGACATGTCATACAAACTAGGAATGGTTATTGTCTTAGCACCCGACTGTACTGACTTCGGCACTACTCGGAAGTTCCGATTTTAAACAAAGTTAAGCTTTCCGTTTCTCCCGTGTTCATGACTTCTTGGTCGACCTCTAAAGACTTTTAGGCTAGGCGCCCACTTGCGATTTCTTGTCGCTGCGACTTAAAAATCGCTGTCGCTAAGATTTATGAGGTGCGCACACTGCGACTAATAAATCGCTTGTTTTATTTTTATTTCACAATGGATTTCGTTCAAACTACTTGTATGATGGCTCTTTTGCTCCATGTGAAAGCCAAACGACGCAAACAACGTTACTGGGTTCATCCTCTTTCCAGCTAAAGATTAATGAAGGGACAGTTCTATAAGTTGCATGAAGACCTATGTTGTAATAATCCCCATGATTTTTTCAAGTTTTATAGAATGAGTGTAAATAGTTTTGAGTATTTGCTTAATGTAATTGAACCAAAAATCACCTATCGTGACACAAAATGGAGAAAGTCAATGCTAAAGACCGTTTATCAGTACCCTTGAGGTAAATACAGTTTTTAATTTATCATTAAATAGTCGCAAGAGCGTGCTATTTCATGCCTGTCAGTGTGTCTCATTCCAAAAGAGCGACAATCGCGTCGCCTCAAATATAGGTCTGGTTGGGTTTTTTTAATCGCTGTGATTTTTTAGTCGCATATGGGTGCATTCCAATTTAAAACAATGTGTTCTATTAACGCGACTAAACAATCGCGCGATTAGAAATTGCAAGTGGGCGCCTAGCCTTAGAGATAAAAAAAATAGACCGTTTCGCTGACTATATTTAACTATTGAGTCAAAATTAAAATTGTATAAGTAGGGAGTCTAAAATGCGAAGCTTATAAAAAATCAAAATTTGTGTTAAACAACAATAATTTATTTTGTTTGCATTTTATTTATATTATAATTATTCTAGATAACAGCTACTGACAACATTTAATTGGCACACAAATGTTAGAGATTCCACACATCTTGAACACTGTTCATATTACCTTTTCCTTAACAGTGGAAATTGGCGGTCTCATGTGCATTCATATTTACCCGTTAGGTAAGTTTTTCAAACGCACCGACAGATGCCCAGTTCGTGCTGGGTCCAAGAGGGTTGCTTCTGAAATATTGTCCAATTCAAGCTCGAGGATCAACCAGAGTAGGTAGAAGTTGTGCGTGCGCGATTCGTGCTCGCTGCCATTCAATGTTTAGTTCTTACTCAATCAATTCGTCCGTAAAAAAAAATAAATAGATAAATTCTGATCAAAAATACTTTAATGGTATATTGGAATAAATATATTTAAAACATATTTAACATTTTATACTTTTTTTACAGAGTGAAATGGCAAAAAGAAATGTTTTTTTTGTTGGAAATATTTGATTTGCTATAAACACAGAAATCAAAACGTCGGATTGTAAATTGTGGTAAGAATTCAATCCATCTGCAACAGATATTTTGGATTCTTTTATAAAAGTTTAAATTGTTGGATGGTTGTGGATCGTAGTAATTCTGCAGTTATCGAATGGTGGCGTCCAGTTGAACTGATTTATTCAAGGGCCGGAATACATCTGTTGATCGGATGCCGAAGGCCAGTTGTTTGAATCTTGTCCTGGATCTCTCCGCGACAACTCAGCTTGGAACTCCCCCGAATTCAGAGTTATTCCGAGAATGTCGCTCCGTACTCCGTATCGGTTTATATTTAGTATTCTTCGCTACCCTCTGGACTGGCAATTATTATTTTTGCATTCGTAATAATGTCCTAGTTGATTCATCCTTCCTTCTTCACTGAGACACTAGCACAATAATTATACTTTTATGACAGCTTATACAAACTTCTGTTGCTGTGTAGTAATCAATATTCATTAAATTTTAATTTAATCTATCTATAAGTCATGTTCTTCAGAGTAATATGTATTACATTTCGCAATATTTATTTTATTATTTTTATTAAGAAGATTCTCCATTATTCTACAAATAACATCGCACTTCTAATTTTATATATTATAGCTTCTTTTATTGTGGTCGTACAGGGTTAATTTTCAGAAAAAACAATTAGTTATTCTTCATTATTATTGGCTATATTTCATTCCTCTCCGAAGCATAATCATGCCTAAATCATCATTTAGTCTACTTAATATAACAATGGTTTAAATGTATTTAATTCACTTATTTACACTTAAAATACCTTATCAAGATGATATATAATTTATATTTATTCATTTTCACCAATTATCTGGTATCGCCGTAAATTATTATGCTTCCGAGCTTACCGAAGGTAACGGAAGCTATGTGATCGTTCTGAAGAACGAAAATATTGTCCCAATTTCAAAAATTCCAAGACAGAAATCCGTTTCAAACATCAGGGAACAATTTTAGTTCTGTCTGTCTGTCGGTCACTCAATTTTTGCGAACCAACTTATCTTAAAAACTACTCGTCTGATTTTAATTAAATTTGTATGGTAGGTCATAATTAGCCCATTGTTGATCATATATAAGTTTCAAACTTTCGCGCCCTTTTGTTTCACTTCAACATGCTCACATTTATTTACACCTATATCTTCAAAAGTACTCATCTGATTTTTATGAAATTTGGATGGTTTGTCGAAAGTAGACTGCAGATAGCACCAAATTATTTACACTGTCTGTCTACGCTCTTTAACTTTTGCTTCATTCATACTTTAATTCATGTAAAAAAAATCAAAACCATTTTGACATATTAAAAAAAAAGCAATAATGGCTTGTAAAAGCATAAAATCAATTAAGTACGTGATTGGATGCGAGGAAACTATGTGCCACACTAATTGGCAATCTATTTTAACACCATTCCATCACTTCGCAAAATTATACTTGTATATTTAAATAATTTTACAATAGTAATTTTAGCAAATTACATCATTAAATATTATAGATTTTTTCTGACACGAACAACTATTAACAACGGCCAAAAATGTATTAATTAATATTAATAATAATAATAATAATAATTTTTATTCCTCACAATATTATATTCGACAATTAAAATTTCACAATTTTTAAATTAATATCTTATATGTCTATTTAATATGTCTATTTATCTTATATGTCTATGGGGGCGCTCACCCGAGCGCCCCCAAAAAAGCTGATGCTTGAACCCGGGATTATGAAAAAGATTATGCTATGTAGTTATCTTAAAGATTGCTGTATTTTAGATGTAGGTACATTTAATAAAAATAAATATAACTGTAGTTATATTTATTTTTATTAAATGTACCTATATATTGAAAGAAGTTTTTAAGTAAAAAATTAAAGAATTAATTTTAAGTAAAAACTTCTTTCAATATATAGGTAACAAATCTACACATATGTAACGAGAATAGGCTAGAGACGAATATTTATTTATCTAGAAAGTGATTCTTTACGTACTTGTATTCATTGCGCATGCGCGATTCATAATTCATTTTTTCTGCCCTTGTGCGGTAAAAAAAGAAGAATTCTTCACCTTAAAGCACGATTAGCGGGTCTGTTTAAATTTAACAAATCTATTTTGCTGTTTGTTTAATTAAAGTAATTGTTTATATCGAGTTTTTAGTGAAAAACAATGAGTGATTTATGTCATTATGTCGAAAATGAGGAGAATAATACGCCTCCCGAAATAATTAATTCGGCACTAAATACAACTAATGAATTAATATTTTATTTATCAAAAGATAAATACGAACTTGCATACAGGAAGTTTATTAAATATTTTTTTCTGTATTTATTATTAAAATCCAACAATCGTAGATAAGGTACGGTACGCAACTCGTGCGAAAACTGCATTTTGCTTTGCTCGTGTGGTTTTACTACCCTCGCTGTCGCTCGGGTGCAAACTCTTGACTCGCATGCAAAATGCAACTTACCGCACTAGACGCGTTATGTACTATTACTTATTATCTAGTTAAATAATGTAACTAAGGTCACCTTTTATATATGTTTTTATCCAGGACTACTAAAATGCCTATTTCTTTGATTAAACCATAATCAAATTTACAGATATGAAATGTTATTTATTAGTTACGTTCATATTCTTAACTTTTTTTTTCTCTCGACTTCAGAGACATGGAATTTTTCTTTTAAAGTTCTAGGAGGTTAGAGAACTACTGAAAAAAAAGAAGCATGTAAAAAGGCGTTTTGGAGTAAGTATTTAGTGCGTGGTGAGAGATAGTGGAGGAATACGTGGCCGGCAGATCTCACGTAGTGTCCTTTAATAAAAATTCTTTACAAAGAAAGAGTTTGGAACCAGCCGAGCACGACGTGGTTCTTTTAGCCTCCGGACCTCTTTACATCTAGGCCGTTAAATTACTGTGAGCTTGCGGGTCCTCAGCATGTCCACAGCCCTGATAGCACCCTCAAACCTGCCGCCTATTTCTACACAGATTATAGGAGACACCGCCTCGTGCCACCTTACCTTAGCTACGGCATATAGTAGCTTACGTAGCCCCTTTATATAAATTTGAAGTTAAAAAAACATGAACCCTCTTCCGTACGACTGCCTTTTTTTGTTTGTTAGAGTACACCTTCACAATAGATCTAAATTGCTTTGAATGGATTCTAACGAAATTGAAAAGAGGAAGTAGATTTTTTGGATAATTTGCATCCTGCTTCATTTATTATACTATGAAGAAAGTGAAGAGCAAAAGTATTATTTTAACATTTTTCCTTAAACATGTTGAAGCTGAAGAAACTAGTGAGGTGCCGAATGTTACTCCGTACGATCCTACCACTAAAACGAAGTCTCTTACTAAGTACCTACTTGATTAATTAGAGAAATACCTTCTTTTACAAAAAAACAAATCGGAGAAAGTGAACCATGTGGAAGATTCGTAAATATAGTTATCGATAAAGAATGCCAATAATAATTATAATAGAAATTATCATTGCTTGCTAGGAGTTCGGGATTCTCCACTGTAGGTGTATGGATTCACCAAAATAGGTTTATAGCTCCCAAATGAGATGATAATAACAATGAAAATATTGGACTGTATTAAAATAAAAATTTTACAGTTTCGGTAATCCATGTTTGTATATACGAGTGTGAAAAGTGATAATTCCCCTTAATAATGTTGTTCAATGTGTCAGTCACAATTTTTATGTTGTTGTTGGAAATTTCTCCTGTACCCCAGAGCTAAAACTTATCCAAGTAAAAATTGCATACCACGAAAATATCATGCATCTGACCAGTATGATATTTAGTATTTGATGGTTGAATATTGTTGCCAATAATTATGCTATTGAACTTGTTATAATATGCTTACGTTTCATTAAATAACATCTCTCGGTGACAACTTACTTAGCTAATTAACTAATTCTAGCAATAATTAAAGAGCAGACGGTAAGTCAAGGAGAAAAACCTTAGGAATTAGTTGTTAATCTTTATTTTTCCAAGTAAAGACCTTAGACCTTGGAAAAGAAAGAAAACCAATGCAAATAAGTCTTATGTAAGGATAAGTTAAGCTGGTCAAGAACACAGCTACCAGACTTATATAAATGGCAATGATATTGAGTTCTATACCCCGGTGTAGACATCATGTCTTGTTCATTTTACTTTACCCAGGGAAAGAGAGGGTTGTACATCGGTACATCGTACATCCCGAGTTAGCCAATGAACGTTAAAATATTCCAAATACTGTATTTATTCCGAAGGAGAAGGGGGTACTTTATGCAAGCGGGCTCTTGACGTCGGTACCCCACTTTATCCATGCAAATACACAGATAAGCCATCTACCGACTTCAACAAGAGAACCTTGTTATTTTTTTTACTTTTTTTGAGTTCGGCTATCTTCGACCCATGTCGGGAATCACCGACCCTACTCTGGCTACTGTCGCTGCGGAACCCTCTCGTCCCTTTTTACTGTCTCCCTTTCTTTCAAGTACTTGAAATCACTCGAGAGAGAACAGAAGAGATGTCCGGATAATTTGTAGCTTGAAGAGGTGCGGAGATGGAGGCTTGTACTTTTGGGTTTCACCACAAAAAAGTTTTATCAAAAATTTAAATCTACAGCACCAAAGTTCTAGATTTATTTTTCAAAAAATAATGAATTGAGATAAAATAATATTATTTGGAAAAAGTTCTGAGTACAAGTTATTTTATTTATTAAAAAACAACTTAGTTTTACCAATTAATTAATTTAGTTATTAATATACGGATTGATTCATATACTGTTGGAAATAAAAAACTAAACTATACAATACAGCCTCAAGGAATCTATAAAGTTTTTAACAATCAATCACAAGCTTAAAACTTTGTAATTACAAATAAAAAAAATACATTAGAACTTCACTATAACGGACTAATAGGGCATAGGGCGTGAGGGTTGTACGCTATTATGAAAGCCCTTTTATATAACAAATAATTATATCTAACAATAATGCCAAAGGGTGTACATCAATGTAAGTACAGTATTTAGCTATAAAAATATTACACAGCAAATAAAAGAGCCTTGAACATAGGTTTAATAAGCAATTAGCATAACAAAGAATCAGATACAGGGTCTTGTGTCGGGCGGCAGATAGTCGAATTTCACATAAAAACTTGTCCTTCTTGTCCGCTGTAAGCGACGTCTGCTATATAGAAGGGTCCATTATAGTAAGGTTCTACTGTACTTCCAACCGTTCCTCATTAATAATTAATTAACTACCTTTCTCATGATCTATTTAGTCAACAACATCATATCCATTGACAATAGAAGACTGACTTAACCGTAGTGTTCAAAAAATTGATTTTGGTTTGGAGAGTGAGTTCCTGAGGGAGAATAATTATTTGAATGGCAATATAATTATTGTGGAGAATGGTCCTTGCTATATACGGACTTTCTACTAAATCGAAACTTATTTTGACACAAAAGAAGCAGCAATAAATAAAATAAGTATATCCTCTTTTTAGTAAGACACACAGGATAATAAAAATAAGTTTGAAGTAATTTAATAAAGAATTCCGGAAGCTATTAAATTCGATCATATTGATTGATCCTAACACTAAAAGCCGATTCAATAGCTTAGTGTAATGACTGTAGTTCATCGTAGTATATATACTATTTGAAGTATGTACATTATTTACATATTTTATATTTCTGGCCAAAGTCTCACCAGCGCCCTATTAACGTTTATCACACAAGTTTAAGAGCCTGAAGACGGTAAAGTGAGCTTCTCTGCCAACTATTTCAAGCCGTTCTTTAAAAAAATAAAAAAAATAAAAATGCCGCTTCACTTTATATATATAAAGGTACATTTAAATAGGATATAATTATATGCTGGCCTAGGGGTGGGTATAGAGCCGCACAGCTGCAAACGCACTTTTCAAACTCACGTATATTCAACTAGGGGGATATAATGAGGCAAGGGATGCACCCAAGTGCATACCTCGCGCACAAAATAAGTTGGAAAACGAGTACTCTATAGGCATGCGCGCGAATTTTATACTTTTTTTGTGCGCCGGCGCAGAAGGAGGCATAATTAAGGAGTCGGCGAGTATATACAGTGTATGTCTCTCCCACAGGTACTGGAAGGTTCCTATATATTCAAAGAGGTCCTGTTTCCCTGAGTCCTGCCTCGCTACCGGTGCCGCTGCTTCTCCTTTGAACCCGGTTCTCCGAGTCTTTAGTTCTTTTTGCCTCCCTGTCTCAGCCCCTTGCTAAAAGTTCTCTCAGTGTATTTATGGTCTCAGCCGTGCCTTCTGAGACCAGCCTGTCGATTAATTGTCCGATTTCCTTGACATTACTATTTTTTGTCGACCGACCCTTATCGATGACTCTGCTGGCGCTTATTAACACTTAAGAGTTAAGATAAGTAATAAAGTAAGACCGATTTTAGTGAGGTAAAGTTTATCAAGCCGTCTTCTGTCCTACTACAACCTTCCGAAATAATTTAATTTATTAATGTTAATCTATTTTCTTTAAAACAATATTTCTACGGCTCAAAATAAATTCATTAAAGAGTATCCAAGGTACACGAAAAAAGAATAAATTTTAATCAAATTTGATCTAGCTGTTGCTAGAACAAATTGTTATCTAGATCAGATTGTTATTATAAAAAAATGTATATATCATATCTAAGGAAAGGTAAATAAGATAAATAATGAAAAAAGGCTAATATTCTCTTTAAACCAGCCCAGCCTTAATGTAAAAATTTAAAAATTAGAGGATTTCAACTATACATTTTTATAAATCTTAATATTAATATAGTTATGAAGCACTCCAAAACATTTTTTTTTTTTTACGAGTATATTGGTTTAATGAAAGACTCAACATCATAGAACTGATTTTATTTATTGTGTTAATGAATGAAACGGGATAATAAATGATAAGGTAATACAAAATATATAATTAAGTACTATACAAATTATTGTTAAATTTATATTTTTACGTTTATTCTCATTAACACAATAATGAAGCAGTACTTATTCCGATAAAACTTTGGCATGATTACTTTACCAGTAGGTAAGAGGATTAGATTATCTAAGTTATGAAACAAGAGTAATTTAAAGATTGCCCCAGTTCTAGAGATTTGTTGTTTACGGAAGTAAGTCGATTCAAATATAATAATAAAAAGAAATGTATTAATTTATTTTCACCGATGGAATAGGCTGAAAATCTAATCAGCTGATCCAGTAAATCCTCAAACTTTCCCATTTCGATTTCACATTCTGTTTGTATTTAATAATTCTTTGCTCGTGTTTACTTAATATATATCCATTAAACTTTGTAGAATGGCTTAGCAAAGTAACCTATTCGCACCTTTTAGTTTTTTATATAATGATCATATGAACAATTATAATTTCATTGTTGGAATATAGAAAAACCAAATAAAAGATAATAATAATAAATCTGCAGCGAAATATGCTTAAATAAGACTATGTAAACACAGTCAAGGTTTAAACAATTCAGACAAAATTATTAATTCATGGTAATGGTTGTTTAATTCGGTATTTTACAAGCCGGATACGAATTTTTTCACACACAGAATTGCATTATTTTAATACATCTGATTTTCCCCTCAATTTACATATTGTATTAGTTTTTTTTAGTCAATCGTACATTGATTATAAATAATTTCGCTTTTATCGAAGTGTTTATTAAAGTCAGAATAAAGAAGGCTTGACTGAGCTAATCCCAATTATTGTATTTCCAATATAAGCCTAAGATAATAATTTTTAGCGCAGAGCTTTAAATAAGATACTTATAAGTTATTAAGAATGTTTTCGTTTGGACAGAATAATTTCATAAACATGTTATTATAAGTTCTTAAGTTTTTTTAATTTTTTCAATGATTGTAGATGTTATTGCATTTGCTGAAAATAATTAAGTTATAAAATTATTTATTTATTTTCTCTTCAATTTCCTTTTCAAACTTATGGTGGTGAAAATCTTTGTCAAAATGCACATTTATGTCATTTGAAACACACAATGTATTGACACATGACAGATGAAATGTAAGCACGTTTATTTTGTTACATTAAAAATATAGTTGGATTTGTGTTGGCGAGGAACGTACTTGACTTTCTTTGTAAATAATTTCAATTCAAACAAAGACAATTTCTCATTAAAAAGGTTTTATAAGATTAATAAAAATAGTGTGGTTGTATAAATTTCATTTGTCATGTGTCAGACATTGTGACAAATGGATGCACCCGCCACACTATTTTTATTAATCTTATTAAACCTTTTTAATGAGAAATTGTCGGTTGAAATTTGAGTTAAGGGCTATTCTTGGCGTGTTTCTATCTGTTCAGCTTTTTTCTTTGTGTCTATCAACCTGACGATAAGTTATGTCTTAACTTTTCAACGGAATAACTTAAAGCAAATTAAATATCGCAACATCATTTAGTTTTTGTATATGAGCCTAGTAGACTTGTCTCACCAAGTTTAAAAGCTTTGTTGTACTTTTCGAAATATCTACCTTTTTATCACTAATCTTCACCATCTCATACGGTACTTAATCTACTTTACATATTTAATTTGTTATTTCATAGCTTACCCTGCGTCGGCGATTCTTTCAAAGAAGGATACGGTTGATTAAATTCTAACGACAGAAAGCTATTAAAATTCAAATCAAATAATTGATTTCATTTTCCAATATTGTTGAATACCGTGCTGGGATAGAGTAAGGGCGTATACACGAAGCCAGGACTCACACCTCTGTCCCACTGAGTCCGAGAGCCCAAGGAATATCGTATTTCCGGCCCGACGACTCGGTATATCGTCGGTGGAATATGAATCACTGGGACCTGGTGCGCTATCTAAATATTCATAGCCGAGACTCGTATGTGAGGGCGTGGAGCGTGCAGCACCGGTGGGCGGACAAAGTGACGGCCAGTCACTCTGGAAACCCTATCATATAGCTGTGCTGTACATGCTTTGATGTTAGATTACCTCCTCGGACACTATACTTATGTCAGCAGAACGACTCGTCATTAGTTATGGATATTAAGACCATGAAGAAGCGTCAACCACAACATTGTTTACGCATCTTGCTTAACAAATGTAAATTGTCCGAATTAAAACGTTTAGGAAAAGACAAAATATTTGGATGCTTAATAGTTGCCTTCACTCCAAGTGTTCTTGGAAGAGCATGGTTCCTCAAGATGTAATTGTATAAAAAATTGAGACTCAGTTCAAACAAATTGACTATATGATATGGTAATGCCGTTAATAATACCTTTATATACCATATACAAACAACTTTTACAACCCACAATAAATATACTATAATTGCTTGTCATGTTACCGAATCGAGAAGAGAAATTACCAACAGAAATTTTAAATATAGCAAAATAGAAATACAAAACGAACCCCTCTATAAATATATTATTTTTACCCCCGTAAATAAACTTAATTTCAATCCTGGAAAAACTTTCTTACTATTGATATTAATACATTTGTGTGCTTATTCTACAACTACTGTAATAAGTATTTTAATTTGTCATCTTTGACTTGTAAATAAATTTTGTTAAAGACCGGAATAGATGAGTCGTTTTTAAGCTTTTAATAAAGTTTGACCTCTGGAAAAATGATATTTTGTCCCAGCACAATTGCTGAGAGTGATGGAAAGGGAGAGAATGCTTGTTGGAGTAGATGGATGTTCAAGTTGAATGAAACGTCGTTTAAATTGAATCCGGAGGCGTTTGCCGGAGTATTTTTCGAGCCCCTCCAGCTCTCGGCCTGTTTGTTACTTTATTGAAAATGCGTATCTCATTAACGGCTGTTATTTTCTCTCTTTTTTATCGCAGTGAAGGTTTTAATATTCAGTTTTGTCTCGAGTCGGGACGAGCTATGATTCCGGATATTTCACATCCCATGGGGTCTCATGTTGTTGGAGGATATGAAATTAATTCTTTCATTGCCTCGAGGTAGTTGTGGGCCCGGCCTGACACTGGAAGGTGAAAAGTGAAGGACGAACTGTTCGCCTTGGAGTCACACGTGTATTTATGAAAAATAATCCTTATACTCAACCAATATTCGGTTCCTCTTTACACGAGACTTTATATTGGGGAAAACAAATTAAAGCTACTCTTGGCCCGACTTAATTCTTAAATTTGCATTAACTGTTTGCATCGACGAATAGAGTATGAACTTGGAAACAACTGTATCTCTTATTTATTTAATTGAGTGTACTAAAGTTATTATTACTAATGCAATTTAACAATGCTTGATTTCTCGTTTTAGTACTCAATGTTGATTTTATTTTCCTATCAATGTTTTTCCCAGTTTATTGTTTACTAACATGAGTATTACTTGCTGTTTAACGTTTACCTTCTAAAGGTTGACCAAGAAGTTATGGCAACCTGAGGAGTCCGCTAGTGTTGTTGTAGTGTCATGTATAGTCAAATAAAATATCCACGTACAAAAAAACACTAGTGCACCAACAGCTAATTAAATGGTTTAGTTAGTCTGGTGTGCGTGGATAAATCCAATCGGACTAAACCATCAGCAGATAAAAAATCTGTAGTTTGCGGTGAGTCTTAATTTTTATCGGAAGATGTCATTTTTAAAATAAAAAATATTAACACCAGACTGTTCTCAATTGGGCAATACACGGGAGTTGCGATTTTAGACGAAGATAAGTTTACAGTTTTTCCGAGTGCCACCACTTCTTGGTCGACCTTTAATCGTGTTATACACCAATTATATTACATTATAAATTAGCCTAACACATATAGACCAGTACAAATAAGCAAAAAAGGGGGGAAAAATTAAATACTAAACTTTCTTTACACCATCGTTTAGAAGGGGTTTAGGGAAGCATTTTCCATATTATCATATCGAGTGCCACCGCTTGCTTCCCCCACCACCCCCTATTGAAGACCCAAATTTGGCCTATTCACTGTAACGCCAATATCTCCGGAACAAAGAGTGATAACGATGTGCGGTGTTTTTTAAAGTCTTCTATACACTGTCCTCTTTAATTTGATACCCATATCAATTTGCTTTTCGTAGTCAAAGTGTACCAAAAGTTATAAAATATGGTAAAAAATCGACATTTCTTTTTTCTACTCTGAACAATTTTGATAATAACTTTTTTCCACGGGGTCGGCACTAAAAATGTGGTTAAATAAAACGTGTAGATTATTTTATTACCTTTAATTCGATGTATAATATGTCATAGCAACTCTAATGCAAGAGGGGGAAAAAAGCGGAAATAGCGGATGCGTGTAGTATGGAAAGCTGCTAATAGTGTTGACTGTGAACTCTATTTAGTCCAGGAAAATAAGGAATAATAGGGTAAATGATTTATAAAGTATTGAAACTTTGCGAAAAAACTCTTAAGGGTGTAGTAGTAAGAAACAGTAAAGTTCCCACCTCTTGAGGGCGGGGGGGGGGGGGAGTGGCCCCCTCCCTCCACCATAAAATCTAAAAATAATAATTTTTTAACCTTTTCTCGCAAAACAGTTTATTTTTTTGAAGAAAAATGTTTTTGACAAAAATATTTTCCCATAATTCTGCATAAAAAAGGTCCTATGCATGTTTAAAGTGATACAAACCGAGATATTGTAGTTGGAAAAAGATAAAAAATTGTAAACCGCATTTCTGCGAACCAACAATTATCTTAAAAACTACTCTTCCGATTTTAATGAAATTTAAATCGTAGGTCACCATTAGGCAATTGATGGTCCCAAATAAGTTTCAACCTTATTTACACCTATATCTTCAAAAGTACTAAAATTTTAAACTTTGCACATCAACATTCTTTTAACTGTGATACTTTTGTGTGTAATTAAGTTTGTACATAAGTGCCTATATTAATTTGAATATTTTTCCGTTCATGTTATTGTTACTAACTTGTTTTTACTACGCCTACAGCAACTTCTAATTGCTGATAATTTTATTATTTATCTCTCCGTCATTGTTGTTATCGATGTGTATGGTCCTACTTAAACCACTTTTAAATTTTATTGTGACCTTTAACCGCATGTAGTACTAACTGTGAAGCATGCTATAATTTGATAAAAAAAAAACCTGACACTGACCACACCACAACCACAACTACAACCTCAACCACAACCATAACCACAACCACAACCACAACCATCACCACAATCACAACCATCACCACAACCAAAACCACAACCATAACAAATACCACAACCACAAAAAATACCACAACCACAACAAATACAAATACCACAACCTAAACTACAACAAATACCACAACAACAAATACCACACCACAACCACAACAAATACCACAACCATCAACACAACCACACCACAACCACAACCACAACCACAACCACAACAAATACAAATACCACAACCACAACAAATACCACAACCACACAAAAATACCACAACCACTCAACTACAACAAATGGGGGAAAAATTAAATACTAAACTTTCTTTACAAACCACCATCGTTTAGAAGGGGTTTAGGGAAGCATTTTCCATATTATCATATCGAGTGCCACCGCTTGCTTCCCCCACCACCCCCTATTGAAGACCCAAATTTGGCCTATTCACTGTAACGCCAATATCTCCGGAACAAAGAGTGATAACGATGTGCGGTGTTTTTTAAAGTCTTCTATACACTGTCCTCTTTAATTTAATACCCATATCAATTTGCTTTTCGTAGTCAAAGTGTACCAAAAGTTATAAAATATGGTAAAAAATCGACATTTCTTTTTTCTACTCTGAACAATTTTGATAATAACTTTTTTCCACGGGGTCAAATACACAACAAATACCACAACCACAACCACAACCACAACAAATACCACAACAACAACCACAACCACAACAACAAACACAACCACAACAACAACCACAACCACAACCACAACAACAACCACAACCACAACAAATACCACAACAAATACCACAACAAATACCACAACAAATACTACAACCACAACCACAACAAATACCACAAACACAACAAATACCACAACCACAACAAATACCACAACCACAACCACAACCACAACAAATACCACAACCACAACCACAACAAATACCACAACCACAACTACAACAAATACCACAACCACAACCACAACAAATACCACAACCATAACCACAACCACCACAAATACCACAACCACAACCACAACAAATACCACAACCAGAACAAATACCACAACCACAACCACAACAAATACCACAACCACAACCACAAAAATACCACAACCACAACTACAACAAATACCACAACCACAAAAATACAACATTACAACCACAACCATCACCACAACCACAACCATCACCACAACCATCACCACAACCACAACTATCACACAACTATCACCACAACCACAACCATCACACAACTATCACCACAACTACAAGCTACTACTCTAGCTATTGGAGAGCTGCTTAAGGGCTTCAAGTAGAGTCTTGAATCTCTCTCTACCAACTCGATTTTGACAGCTTGTGAGCGTTTATTCCTCATAAAAAAAAAATAATTTAAAAATAATTTAAAAAATAATTAATAGAAAAAAAAGAAATAATACAAATAATGAAACACCACCCCCTATTGAAGACCCAAATTTGGCCTATTCACTGTAACGCCAATATCTCCGGAACAAAGAGTGATAACGATGTGCGGTGTTTTTTAAAGTCTTCTATACACTGTCCTCTTTAATTTGATACCCATATCAATTTGCTTTTCGTAGTCAAAGTGTACCAAAAGTTATAAAATATGGTAAAAAATCGACATTTCTTTTTTCTACTCTGAACAATTTTGATAATAACTTTTTTCCACGGGGTCAAATACACAACAAATATAACAACCACAACCACAACCACAACAAATACCACAACCACAACCACAACCACAACCACAACCCCAACCACAACCACAACAACAACCACAACCACAACCACAACAAATACCACAACCACAACAAATACCACAACCACAACAAATACCACAACCATTAGGTCCTTAAGGTCCTGTAGGTCCTTTTGGTCCTCTAGGTCCTATAGGTCCTAGGACCTATAGGTATTGGGTCCTAAGACCTATGGGTCGTAGGTCGTAGGTCATATAGGTCCTAGGTCGTAGGTCCACCACTACAACCACAACAAATACCACAACCACAACCACAACCACAACCACAACTACAACCACAACCACAACAAATACCACAACCACAACCACAACCACAACTCAACAAAAAACCACAACCACAACCACAACCACAACCACAACAAATACCACAACCATAACTATCACCACAACCACAACCACCACCACAACCACAACAACAACCACAGCCAAAACCACAACCACAATCACAACAAATCCTCCATAGACTCTAAATACCACAACCACAACAAATACCACAACTACAACAAATACCACAACCACAAAAATACAACATTACAACCACAACCATCACCACAACCATCACCACAACCATCACCACAACCATCACCACAACCACAACCATCACACAACTATCACCACAACCACAACCATCACACAACTATCACCACAACCACAACCATCACACAACTATCACCACAACTACAAGCTACTACTCTAGCTATTGGCGAGCTGCTTAAGGGCTTCAAGTAGAGTCTTGAATCTCTCTCTACCAACTCGATTTTGACAGCTTGTGAGCGTTTATTCCTCATAAAAAAAAAAATTAAAAAATAATTTAAAAAATAATTAATAGAAAAAAAAGAAATAATACAAATAATGAAACACCACCCCCTATTGAAGACCCAAATTTGGCCTATTCACTGTAATGCCAATATCTCCGGAACAAAGAGTGATAACGATGTGCGGTGTTTTTTAAAGTCTTCTATACACTGTCCTCTTTAATTTAATACCCATATCAATTTGCTTTTCGTAGTCAAAGTGTACCAAAAGTTATAAAATATGGTAAAAAATCGACATTTCTTTTTTCTACTCTGAACAATTTTGATAATAACTTTTTTCCACGGGGTCAAATACACAACAAATATTACAACCACAACCACAACCACAAAAAATACCACAACCACAACCACAACCACAACCACAACCACAACCCCAACCACAACCACAACCACAACCACAACAACAACCACAACCACACCACAACAACAACCACATCAACAACAAATACCACAACAAATACTACAACCACAAAAACAACAAATACCACAACCACAACAAATACCACAACCACAACAAATACCACAACCACAACAAATACCACAACCACAACCACAACCACAGCCACAACCACAACAAATACCACAACCACAACCACAACCACAACAAATACCACAACCACAACTACAACAAATACCACAACCACAACCACAACAAATACCACAACCACAACCACAACCACTACCACAACAAATACCACAACCACAACAAATACAAATACCACAACCACACCACAACCGCAACCACAACAAATACCACAACCACAACAAATACCACAACCACAACCACAACAAATACCACCACCACAACCACAACAAATACCACAACCACAACCACAACCATAACAAATACCACAACAAATACTACAACCACAACAAATACCACACCACAACCACAATTACACCAAATACCACAACCACAACAAATACCACAACCACAACCACACCACAACCACAACCACAACCACAACCACAACAAATACCACAACCACAACCACACCACAACCACAACCACAACAACAACCATAACCACAACAACAACCATAACCACAACCACAACCACAACCACAACAAATACCACAACCACAACAAATACCACAACCACAACAAATTCCACAACCACAACAAATACAAATACCACAACCACACCACCACCGCAACCACAACCACGACCACAACAAATACCACAACCACAACAAATACCACAACCACAACCACAACAACAACAACAACCACAACCACACCACAACCACACCACAACCACAATCACAACTGCAAAAACAACAACAACCACAACCACCACAAATACCACAACCACAACCACAACAAATACCACAACCAGAACAAATACCACAACCACAACCTCAACAAATACCACAACCACAACCACAAAAATACCACAACCACAACTACAACAAATACCACAACCACAAAAATACAACATTACAACCACAACCATCACCACAACCACAACCATCACCATAACCATCACCACAACCACAACCATCACACAACTATCACCACAACCACAACCATCACACAACTACTCTAGCTATTGGCGAGCTGCTTAAGGGCTTCAAGTAGAGTCTTGAATCTCTCTCTACCAACTCGATTTTGACAGCTTGTGAGCGTTTATTCCTCATAAAAAAAAAAATTAAAAAATAATTTAATAAATAATTAATAGAAAAAAAAGAAATAATACAAATAATGAAACACCACCCCCTATTGAAGACCCAAATTTGGCCTATTCACTGTAACGCCAATATCTCCGGAACAAAGAGTGATAACGATGTGCGGTGTTTTTTAAAGTCTTCTATACACTGTCCTCTTTAATTTAATACCCATAAAGTGGTCCACTTAAAAAAAATTACGAAAAATAGAAAAATGTAGAAGAATAGAATAAAGATTTTACGATATTAACGAGCGGGAGGGCTAATTAAATAAAACTGACAACAAATTAAAAATGTAGTATGTAAAAAAGATTTTAATAAGCTTTGATTTTATCTTATCTTTAGATGATTATCTAAGGTAGATAAGAATTCCAGGTGTCCCCTAGTGTTTTTAGACATAGTGTTTTTATCACTTTCTACCTGGTAGAAGTCCTACTGTTCTATTACCTTCTCACTTATTTCTCAACTTTTACTCTGTCACTTATTTCCATATCTGCATTTTCATCCCTCTTATCTCCCTTACTACACACCCCTCCGATTTATTTTTTTTATTTAAAACTCAAAAACACAGAATGATTTTGCGGTTCCGTTTACAGTTCATACTAATATTTCTGCTGCAATTATTTCTTACTGCTTCCCGTTATTTTAATTTAATATAATATTATAATAAATATAATATTATATTTATTTATTTCACTTTTTTTAAATTTTTAGTTTAAGCTACTTGCAAAAGATTGCTAAACAAAAAATGTATAAGGAATCTGCCGGCTTCGCCGGCGCCTGCGCCCTTGCGCCGGCCCTGTCAGTATCAGTATCCGTATCAATGTCAGTATCCCGTATCAGTATCAGTATCTCGTATCAGTATCCAGTATCCGTATCAGTATCCGTATCAGCACCCGCAGTATCCCTATCAGTATCCTGTTGTATCCGTATCAGTATCCCGTATCAGTTTCCCGTATTAGTATCCGTATCAGTTTCCCGTATTAGTATCCGTATCAGTATCCCGTAGTATCAGTATCAGTATCCGTATCAGTATGTCGTATCAGTATCAGTATCCGTATTAGTACCAGTATCCGTATCAGTATCCCATATCAGTATCCGTATAAATATCCCGTAGTACCTGTATCAGTATCTCTATCAGTATCCGTATCAGTATTCATATAAGTATCCGTATCAGTATCCCGTATCAGTATCTGTATGTCTCCCGTGGTATCCATCAGTATCTCAGTGGGGTATCAGTATCCCGTAGTATCCATCTGAATCTGAATCTAAATCTGAAACCGAATAAGAATGGGAATCGGAATCTGAATCGGACTAGGAATCGGAATCGGAATTGGAATCTGAATAGGAATCGGAATCTTATTCTGAATAGGAATCAGAATCTGAATCTGAATCGGAATCTGAATCTGAATAGGAATAGGAATCAAATTCTGAATCTAAATCAGAATCGAAATCTGAATCTAAATCTGAATCAGAGATAACGACGACGACGACGACGACATGATGACGACACGATGATGACGATTACATGTTGACGTTATGATGACATGATGACGACACGATGCCGCCGTGATGACGACACGATGACGACACGATGATGACGATTACATGTTGACGTTATGATGACATGATGACGACACGATGCCGCCGTGATGACGACACGATGATGACACGATAATGACGATAACGACACGACGAGGACATTATGACGACATGACGACGACATTATGACGACATGACGCCGACATTATGACGACATGACGCCGACATTATGACGACATTATGACGACATGACTATATGAACGACGACATAATTACAACATTATGACGACATGTAAACACTATGACGACACTATGATGACACTATGACGACACTATGACGACACTATGCCGACACTATGCCGACACTATGACGACACTATGACGACACTATGACGACACTGTGACGACACTATGACACACTATGACGACACTATGACGACACTATGACGACACTATGACGACACTATGACGACACTATGACGACACTGTGACGACACTATGACGACACTGTGACGACACTGTGACGACACTATGACGACACTATGACGACACTGTGACGACACTATGACGACACTATGACGACACTATGACGACACTATGACGACACTATGACGACACTATGACGACACTGTGACGACACTGTGACGACACTATGACGACACTGTGACGACACTGTGACGACACTATGACGACACTATGACGACACTATGACGACACTATGACGACACTATGACGACACTATGACGACACTATGACGACACTATGACGACACTATGACGACACTATGACGACACTATGACGACACTATGATGACATCTGTCGTCATAATGTCGTCATAATGTCGTCGTTCATATAGTCATGTTGTCATAATGTCGTCATAATGTCGTCATAATGCCGTCATAATGTCGTCATAATGTCGTTATATTGTCGTCATAGTGTCGTCATAGTGTCGTCACAGTGTCGTCATATTGTCGTCATAATGTCGTCATAATTTCGGCGTCATGTCGTCATAATGTCCTCGTCATGTTGTCATCATCGTGTCTTTATAGTGCCGTCATAGTGTCGTCATAATGTCGTCATAGTGTCGTCATAATGTCGTCATAATGTCGTGTTTTCATCATGTCGTCGTTCATATAGTCATGTCGTCATTCGTCATCATGTTTTCATTATGTCGTCGTTCATATAGTCATGTCGTCATATCGTCATCATGTTTTCATTATGTCGTCGTTCATATAGTCATGTCGTCATAATGTCGTCATAGTGTCGTCATAATGTCGGCATAATGTCGTCATAATGTCCTCGTCGTGTTGTCATCATCGTGTCTTTATAGTGTCGTCATAGTGTCGTCATAATGTCGTCATAGTGTCGTCATAATGTCGTTATAATGTCGTGTTTTCATCATGTCGTCGTTCATATAGTCATGTTGTCATAATGTCGTCATAGTGTCGTCATAATGTCGGCATAATGTCGTCATAATGTCGTCCTAATGTCGTCATAATGTCGTCGTCATGTCGTCATAATGTCCTAGTCGTGTCGTCATCGTCATCATGGTGTCTTCATCGTGTCGTTATAGTGTCGTCATAATGTCGTAATAATGTCGTCATGTCGTCATGTCGTCATCATGTTGTCATTATGTCGTCGTTCATATAGTCATGTCGTCGGATACTAATAGGGATACTGATACGGATACTGATACGGATACTTCAATAATAATAATATTTACCTACAAAAACTAGTAAATACAATATGCTGGGCTATGTGTTATGAACTCGATTATGAGTGTAGGTGTAGCGGTAGGTGGGTGTGTAAGGGTAGGTGTAGGAGTAGGTGTAGGTGTAGAAGTAGGTATATGTGAAGGTGAGGTGTAGGTGTAGGGGTAGGCATAGGTGTAGGGGTAGGTGATACATTTGGATAAAATATTCAATAATAATTAAATTTACCTACGAAAACTAGTAAATACAAAATGTTGGGGTTTGGGTTGTGGTTGTGGTTGTGGTTGTGGTTGTGGTTGTGGTTGTGGTTGTGGTTGTGGTTGTGGTTGTGATTGTGGTTGTGGTTGTGGTTGTGGTTGTGGTTGTGGTTGTGGTTGTGGTTGTGGTTGTGGTTGTGGTTGTGGTTGTGGTTGTGGTTGTGGTTGTGATTGTGGTTGTGGTTGTGGTTGTGGTTGTGGTTGTGGTTGTGGTTGTGGTTGTGGTTGTGGTTGTGGTTGTGGTTGTGGTTGTGGTTGTGGTTGTGGTTGTGTTGTGGTTGTGGTTGTGGTTGTGGTTGTGGTTGTGGTTGTGGTTGTGGTTGTGGTTGTGGTTGTGGTTGTGGTTGTGGTTGTGGTTGTGGTTGTGGTTGTGGTTGTGGTTGTGGTTGAGGTTGTGGTTGTGGTTGTGGTTGTGGTTGTGGTTGTGGTTGTGGTTGTGGTTGTGGTTGTGGTTGTGGTTGTGGTTGTGGTTGTGGCTGTGGTTGTGGTTGTGGTTGTGGTTGTGGTTGTGGTTGTGGTTGAGGTTGTGGTTGTGGTTGTGGTTGTGGTTGTGGTTGTGGTTGTGGTTGTGGCTGTGGCTGTGGTTGTGGTTGTGGTTGTGGTTGTGGTTGTGGTTGTGGTTGTGGTTGTGGTTGTGGTTGTGGTTGTGGTTGTGGTTGTGGTTGTGGTTGTGGCTGTGGTTGTGGTTGTGGTTGTGGTTGTGGTTGTGGTTGTGGTTGAGGTTGTGGTTGTGGTTGTGGTTGTGGTTGTGGTTGTGGTTGTGGTTGTGGCTGTGGTTGTGGTTGTGGTTGTGGTTGTGGTTGTGGTTGTGGTTGTGGTTGTGGTTGTGGCTGTGGTTGTGGTTGTGGTTGTGGTTGTGGTTGTGGTTGTGGTTGTGGTTGTGGTTGTGGTTGTGGTTGTGGTTATGGTTGTGGTTGTGGTTGTGGTTGTGGTTGTGGTTGTGGTTGGGGTTGTGGTTGTGGTTGTGGTTGGGGTTGTGGTTGTGGATGTAGTTGTGGTTGTGGTTGTGGTTGTGGCCATTAGGTCCTTAAGGTCCTGTAGGTCCTAGGACCTAAGACCCATGGGTCCTAGGTCCTATAAATCCTAGGTCCTATAGGACCTAGGTAATATAGGTCCTAGGTAATATAGGTCCTTAGACCTATACGTCCTAGGTCCTAGGTCTTAGGTCCTAGGTTGTAGGTCCTATAGGTCCTAGGTAATATAGGTCCTAGGTAATATAGGTCCTTAGACCTATACGTCCTAGGTCCTAGGTCTTAGGTCGAAGGTCCTAGGTCCTAGGTCCAAGGCCCTAGACCTTAGGTCCTAGGTCTGTGGTTGTTGTTGTGGTTGTGGTGATGGTTGTGGGTGTGGTGATGGTTGTGGTTGTGGTGATAGTTGTGGTTGTGGTGATAGTTGTGGTTGTGGTGATGGTTGTGGTTGTGGTTTTGGTGATGGTTGTGGTCTAAGGTCCTATATTACCCAAGACCAGTAGGTCCTAGGACCTAAGACCCATGGGTCCTAGGTCGTAGGTCATATAGGTCCTAGGTCGTAGGTCCTATAGGTCCTAGGTAATATAGGAACTTAGACCTATAGGACCTAGGTTCTATAAATCCTAGGTCCTATAGGACCTAGGTCCTATAGGACCTAGGTCCTATAAATCCTGGGTCCTATAGGTCCTAGGTCCTATAGTCCTAGGTTGTAGGTCCTATAGGTCCTAGGTAATATAGGTCCTTAGACCTATAGGTCCTAGGTCCTAGGTCTTAGGTCCTAGGTCGAAGGTCCTAGGTCCTAGGTCTTAGGTCCTAGGTCGAACGTCCTAGGTCCTAGGTCCAAGGCCCTAGAACTTAGGTCCTAGGTCTGTGGTTGTTGTTGTGGTTGTGGTGATGGTTGTGGTTGTGGTGATAGTTGTGGTTGTGGTGATAGTTGTGGTTGTGGTGATGGTTGTGGTTGTGGTTGTGGTTTTGGTTGATGTGTGGTTGTGGTTGTGGTTGTGGTTGTGGTTGTAGTTGTGGTTGTGGTTGTGGTTGTGGTTGAGGTTGTGGTTGTGGTTGTGGTTGTGGTTGTGGTTGTGGTTGTGGTTGTGGTTGTGGTTGTGGTTGTGGTTGTGGCTGTGGTTGTGGTTGTGGTTGTGGTTGTGGTTGTGGTTGTGGTTGAGGTTGTGGTTGTGGTTGTGGTTGTGGTTGTGGTTGTGGTTGTGGCTGTGGTTGTGGTTGTGGTTGTGGTTGTGGTTGTGGTTGTGGTTGTGGTTGTGGTTGTGGCTGTGGTTGTGGTTGTGGTTGTGGTTGTGGTTGTGGTTGTGGTTGTGGTTGTGGTTGTGGTTGTGGTTGTGGTTATGGTTGTGGTTGTGGTTGTGGTTGTGGTTGTGGTTGTGGTTGGGGTTGTGGTTGTGGTTGTGGTTGGGGTTGTGGTGATGGTTGTGGTTGTGGTGATGGTTGTGGTTGTGGTGATAGTTGTGGTTGTGGTGATAGTTGTGGTTGTGGTGATGGTTGTGGTTGTGGTTTTGGTGATGGTTGTGGTCTAAGGTCCTATATTACCCAAGACCAGTAGGTCCTAGGACCTAAGACCCATGGGTCCTAGGTCGTAGGTCATATAGGTCCTAGGTCGTAGGTCCTATAGGTTCTAGGTAATATAGGAACTTAGACCTATAGGACCTAGGTCCTATAAATCCTAGGTCCTATAAATCCTGGGTCCTATAGGTCCTAGGTCCTATAGTCCTAGGTTGTAGGTCCTATAGGTCCTAGGTAATATAGGTCCTAGGTCCTAGGTCTTAGGTCCTAGGTCGAAGGTCCTAGGTCCTAGGTCCAAGGCCCTAGACCTTAGGTCCTAGGTCTGTGGTTGTTGTTGTGGTTGTGGTGATGGTTGTGGTTGTGGTGATGGTTGTGGTTGTGGTGATAGTTGTGGTTGTGGTTGTGGTTGTGGTTGTGGCTGTGGTTGTGGTTGTGGTTGTGGTTGTGGTTGTGGTTGTGGTTGTGGCTGTGGTTGTGGTTGTGGTTGTGGTTGTGGTTGTGGTTGTGGTTGTGGTTGTGGTTGTGGTTGTGGTTGTGGTTATGGTTGTGGTTGTGGTTGTGGTTGTGGTTGTGGTTGTGGTTGGGGTTGTGGTTGTGGTTGTGGTTGGGGTTGTGGTTGTGGATGTAGTTGTGGTTGTGGTTGTGGTTGTGGCCATTAGGTCCTTAAGGTCCTGTAGGTCCTAGGACCTAAGACCCATGGGTCCTAGGTCCTATAAATCCTAGGTCCTATAGGACCTAGGTAATATAGGTCCTAGGTAATATAGGTCCTTAGACCTATACGTCCTAGGTCCTAGGTCTTAGGTCCTAGGTTGTAGGTCCTATAGGTCCTAGGTAATATAGGTCCTAGGTAATATAGGTCCTTAGACCTATACGTCCTAGGTCCTAGGTCTTAGGTCGAAGGTCCTAGGTCCTAGGTCCAAGGCCCTAGACCTTAGGTCCTAGGTCTGTGGTTGTTGTTGTGGTTGTGGTGATGGTTGTGGGTGTGGTGATGGTTGTGGTTGTGGTGATAGTTGTGGTTGTGGTGATAGTTGTGGTTGTGGTGATGGTTGTGGTTGTGGTTTTGGTGATGGTTGTGGTCTAAGGTCCTATATTACCCAAGACCAGTAGGTCCTAGGACCTAAGACCCATGGGTCCTAGGTCGTAGGTCATATAGGTCCTAGGTCGTAGGTCCTATAGGTCCTAGGTAATATAGGAACTTAGACCTATAGGACCTAGGTTCTATAAATCCTAGGTCCTATAGGACCTAGGTCCTATAGGACCTAGGTCCTATAAATCCTGGGTCCTATAGGTCCTAGGTCCTATAGTCCTAGGTTGTAGGTCCTATAGGTCCTAGGTAATATAGGTCCTTAGACCTATAGGTCCTAGGTCCTAGGTCTTAGGTCCTAGGTCGAAGGTCCTAGGTCCTAGGTCTTAGGTCCTAGGTCGAACGTCCTAGGTCCTAGGTCCAAGGCCCTAGAACTTAGGTCCTAGGTCTGTGGTTGTTGCTGTGGTTGTGGTGATGGTTGTGGTTGTGGTGATAGTTGTGGTTGTGGTGATAGTTGTGGTTGTGGTGATGGTTGTGGTTGTGGTTGTGGTTTTGGTTGATGTGTGGTTGTGGTTGTGGTTGTGGTTGTGGTTGTAGTTGTGGTTGTGGTTGTGGTTGTGGTTGAGGTTGTGGTTGTGGTTGTGGTTGTGGTTGTGGTTGTGGTTGTGGTTGTGGTTGTGGTTGTGGTTGTGGTTGTGGCTGTGGTTGTGGTTGTGGTTGTGGTTGTGGTTGTGGTTGTGGTTGAGGTTGTGGTTGTGGTTGTGGTTGTGGTTGTGGTTGTGGTTGTGGCTGTGGTTGTGGTTGTGGTTGTGGTTGTGGTTGTGGTTGTGGTTGTGGTTGTGGTTGTGGCTGTGGTTGTGGTTGTGGTTGTGGTTGTGGTTGTGGTTGTGGTTGTGGTTGTGGTTGTGGTTGTGGTTGTGGTTGTGGTTGTGGTTGTGGTTGTGGTTGTGGTTGTGGTTGTGGTTGGGGTTGTGGTTGTGGTTGTGGTTGGGGTTGTGGTGATGGTTGTGGTTGTGGTGATGGTTGTGGTTGTGGTGATAGTTGTGGTTGTGGTGATAGTTGTGGTTGTGGTGATGGTTGTGGTTGTGGTTTTGGTGATGGTTGTGGTCTAAGGTCCTATATTACCCAAGACCAGTAGGTCCTAGGACCTAAGACCCAAGGGTCCTAGGTCGTAGGTCATATAGGTCCTAGGTCGTAGGTCCTATAGGTTCTAGGTAATATAGGAACTTAGACCTATAGGACCTAGGTCCTATAAATCCTAGGTCCTATAAATCCTGGGTCCTATAGGTCCTAGGTCCTATAGTCCTAGGTTGTAGGTCCTATAGGTCCTAGGTAATATAGGTCCTAGGTCCTAGGTCTTAGGTCCTAGGTCGAAGGTCCTAGGTCCTAGGTCCAAGGCCCTAGACCTTAGGTCCTAGGTCTGTGGTTGTTGTTGTGGTTGTGGTGATGGTTGTGGTTGTGGTGATGGTTGTGGTTGTGGTGATAGTTGTGGTTGTGGTTGTGGTTGTGGTTGTGGCTGTGGTTGTGGTTGTGGTTGTGGTTGTGGTTGTGGTTGTGGTTGTGGTTGTGGTTGTGGCTGTGGTTGTGGTTGTGGTTGTGGTTGTGGTTGTGGTTGTGGTTGTGGTTGTGGTTGTGGTTGTGGTTGTGGTTATGGTTGTGGTTGTGGTTGTGGTTGTGGTTGTGGTTGTGGTTGTGGTTGGGGTTGTGGTTGTGGTTGTGGTTGGGGTTGTGGTTGTGGATGTAGTTGTGGTTGTGGTTGTGGTTGTGGCCATTAGGTCCTTAAGGTCCTGTAGGTCCTAGGACCTAAGACCCATGGGTCCTAGGTCCTATAAATCCTAGGTCCTATAGGACCTAGGTAATATAGGTCCTAGGTAATATAGGTCCTTAGACCTATACGTCCTAGGTCCTAGGTCTTAGGTCCTAGGTTGTAGGTCCTATAGGTCCTAGGTAATATAGGTCCTAGGTAATATAGGTCCTTAGACCTATACGTCCTAGGTCCTAGGTCTTAGGTCGAAGGTCCTAGGTCCTAGGTCCAAGGCCCTAGACCTTAGGTCCTAGGTCTGTGGTTGTTGTTGTGGTTGTGGTGATGGTTGTGGGTGTGGTGATGGTTGTGGTTGTGGTGATAGTTGTGGTTGTGGTGATAGTTGTGGTTGTGGTGATGGTTGTGGTTGTGGTTTTGGTGATGGTTGTGGTCTAAGGTCCTATATTACCCAAGACCAGTAGGTCCTAGGACCTAAGACCCATGGGTCCTAGGTCGTAGGTCATATAGGTCCTAGGTCGTAGGTCCTATAGGTCCTAGGTAATATAGGAACTTAGACCTATAGGACCTAGGTTCTATAAATCCTAGGTCCTATAGGACCTAGGTCCTATAGGACCTAGGTCCTATAAATCCTGGGTCCTATAGGTCCTAGGTCCTATAGTCCTAGGTTGTAGGTCCTATAGGTCCTAGGTAATATAGGTCCTTAGACCTATAGGTCCTAGGTCCTAGGTCTTAGGTCCTAGGTCGAAGGTCCTAGGTCCTAGGTCTTAGGTCCTAGGTCGAACGTCCTAGGTCCTAGGTCCAAGGCCCTAGAACTTAGGTCCTAGGTCTGTGGTTGTTGTTGTGGTTGTGGTGATGGTTGTGGTTGTGGTGATAGTTGTGGTTGTGGTGATAGTTGTGGTTGTGGTGATGGTTGTGGTTGTGGTTGTGGTTTTGGTTGATGTGTGGTTGTGGTTGTGGTTGTGGTTGTGGTTGTAGTTGTGGTTGTGGTTGTGGTTGTGGTTGAGGTTGTGGTTGTGGTTGTGGTTGTGGTTGTGGTTGTGGTTGTGGTTGTGGTTGTGGTTGTGGTTGTGGTTGTGGCTGTGGTTGTGGTTGTGGTTGTGGTTGTGGTTGTGGTTGTGGTTGAGGTTGTGGTTGTGGTTGTGGTTGTGGTTGTGGTTGTGGTTGTGGCTGTGGTTGTGGTTGTGGTTGTGGTTGTGGTTGTGGTTGTGGTTGTGGTTGTGGTTGTGGTTGTGGTTGTGGCTGTGGTTGTGGTTGTGGTTGTGGTTGTGGTTGTGGTTGTGGTTGTGGTTGTGGTTGTGGTTGTGGTTGTGGTTATGGTTGTGGTTGTGGTTGTGGTTGTGGTTGTGGTTGTGGTTGGGGTTGTGGTTGTGGTTGTGGTTGGGGTTGTGGTTGTGGATGTGGTTGTGGTTGTGGTTGTGGTTGTGGCCATTAGGTCCTTAAGGTCCTGTAGGTCCTAGGACCTAAGACCCATGGGTCCTAGGTCCTATAAATCCTAGGTCCTATAGGACCTAGGTCCTATAAATCCTTGGTCCTATAGGTCCTAGGTCCTATAGTCCTAGGTTGTAGGTCCTATAGGTCCTAGGTAATATAGGTCCTAGGTAATATAGGTTGTGGTTGTGGTTGGGGTTGTGGTTGTGGTTGTGGTTGTGGTTGTGGTTGTGGTTGTGGTTGTGGCCATTAGGTCCTTAAGGTCCTGTAGGTCCTAGGACCTAAGACCCATGGGTCCTAGGTCCTATAAATCCTAGGTCCTATAGGACCTAGGTCCTATAAATCCTTGGTCCTATAGGTCCTAGGTCCTATAGTCCTAGGTTGTAGGTCCTATAGGTCCTAGGTCCTATAGGTCCTAGGTAATATAGGTCCTAGGTAATATAGGTCCTTAGACCTATACGTCCTAGGTCCTAGGTCTTAGGTCCTAGGTCGAAGGTCCTAGGTCCTAGGTCCAAGGCCCTAGACCTTAGGTCCTAGGTCTGTGGTTGTTGTTGTGGTTGTGGTGATGGTTGTGGTTGTGGTGATGGTTGTGGTTGTGGTGATAGTTGTGGTTGTGGTGATAGTTGTGGTTGTGGTGATGGTTGTGGTTGTGGTTTTGGTGATGGTTGTGGTCTAAGGTCCTATATTACCCAAGACCAGTAGGTCCTAGGACCTAAGACCCATGGGGCCTAGGTTGTAGGTCATATAGGTCCTAGGTCGTAGGTCCTATAGGTCCTAGGTAATATAGGAACTTAGACCTATAGGACCTAGGTCCTATAAATCCTAAGTCCTATAGGACCTAGGTCCTATAAATCCTGGGTCCTATAGGTCCTAGGTCCTATAGTCCTAGGTTGTAGGTCCTATAGGTCCTAGGTAATATAGGTCCTTAGACCTATAGGTCCTAGGTCCTAGGTCTTAGGTCCTAGGTCGAAGGTCCTAGGTCCTAGGTCTTAGGTCCTAGGTCGAACGTCCTAGGTCCTAGGTCCAAGGCCCTAGACCTTAGGTCCTAGGTCTGTGGTTGTTGTTGTGGTTGTGGTGATGGTTGTGGTTGTGGTGATAGTTGTGGTTGTGGTGATAGTTGTGGTTGTGGTGATGGTTGTGGTTGTGGTTGTGGTTTTGGTTGATGTGTGGTTGTGGTTGTGGTTGTGGTTGTGGTTGTGGTGATGGTTGTGGTTGTAGTTATGGTTGAGGTTGTGGTGATAGTTGTTCTTCTAAGAAAAATCTAGTTTCTGAGGAGCTATAAAAACTAAAATATCGGGCTTGATCACCGCCGGGTAAGAATTATTTAATAGTAAATGTTCTTATAATAAAAAAGTAACCACAAAAATCCGAAACAAATGACAAATGGAAATTACTGGACTAATTAATTATCTACTCGTATATAATACCATGTCATATAACTTTATAAAATTCGTCATTAAAGAATGATGACTATATCATTTGTTACTATTAATAAAGTTGGGAGTAAAGATTTATAATTATGAAGAGAAACGAAACAAAAAATGACCTACAAGTACCTAAACATTTAGGTTTTCATAGATTTGGGTTAATTCCTTTAAAAAAACAAAAGAAACATTATACCTAATAGCTGCTACTATAGATTCACTTTAGACTTATTGACCTACAATTTTCAGTCTTAAATTACTCCTATAATATTGTGTGTATATATATATATATATATATATATATATATATATATATATATATATATATATATATATATATATATATATATATATATTTATATATATATTGTGGTTGTGGTTGTGGTTGTGGTTCACAACCACAACCATTAGGTCCTTAGGGTCCTGTAGGTCCTAGGACCTAAGACCCATGGGTCCTAGGTCCTATAAATCCTAGGTCCTATAAATCCTTGGTCCTATAGGTCCTAGGTCCTATAGTCCTAGGTTGTAGGTCCTATAGGTCCTAGGTAATATAGGTCCTAGGTAATATAGGTCCTTAGACCTATAGGTCCTAGGTCCTAGGTCTTAGGTCCTAGGTCGAAGGTCCTAGGTCCTAGGTCGAAGGCCCTAGACCTTAGGTCCTAGGTCTGTGGTTGTTGTTGTGGTTGTGGTGATGGTTGTGGTTGTGGTGATGGTTGTGGTTGTGGTGATAGTTGTGGTTGTGGTGATAGTTGTGGTTGTGGTGATGGTTGTGGTTGTGGTTTTGGTGATGGTTGTGGTCTAAGGTCCTATATTACCCAAGACCAGTAGGTCCTAGGACCTAAGACCCAAGGGTCCTAGGTCGTAGGTCATATAGGTCCTAGGTCGTAGGTCCTATAGGTTCTAGGTAATATAGGAACTTAGACCTATAGGACCTAGGTCCTATAAATCCTAGGTCCTATAAATCCTGGGTCCTATAGGTCCTAGGTCCTATAGTCCTAGGTTGTAGGTCCTATAGGTCCTAGGTAATATAGGTCCTAGGTCCTAGGTCTTAGGTCCTAGGTCGAAGGTCCTAGGTCCTAGGTCCAAGGCCCTAGACCTTAGGTCCTAGGTCTGTGGTTGTTGTTGTGGTTGTGGTGATGGTTGTGGTTGTGGTGATGGTTGTGGTTGTGGTGATAGTTGTGGTTGTGGTGATAGTTGTGGTTGTGGTTGTGGTTGTGGTTTTGGTTGATGTGTGGTTGTGGTTGTGGTTGTGGTTGTGGTTGTGGTTGTGGTTGTGGTTGTGGTTGTGGTTGTGGTTGTGGTTGTGGTTGTGGTTTTGGTGATGGTTGTGGTTGTAGTTATGGTTGAGGTTGTGGTGATAGTTGTTCTTCTAAGAAAAATCTAGTTTCTGAGGAGCTATAAAAACCAAAATATCGGGCTTAATCACCGCCGGGTAAGAATTATTTAATAGTAAATGTACTTATAATAAAAAAGTAACCACAAAAATCCGAAACAAATGACAAATGGAAATTACTGGACTAATTAATTATCTACTCGTATATAATACCATGTCATATAACTTTATAAAATTCGTCATTAAAGAATGATGACTATATCATTTGTTACTATTAATAAAGTTGGGAGTAAAGATTTATAATTATGAAGAGAAACGAAACAAAAAATGACCTACAAGTACCTAAACATTTAGGTTTTCATAGATTTGGGTTAATTCCTTTAAAAAAACAAAAGAAACATTATACCTAATAGCTGCTACTATAGATTCACTTTAGACTTATTGACCTACAATTTTCAGTCTTAAATTACTCCTATAATATTGTGTATATATATATATTGTGGTTGTGGTTGTGGTGTGGTTGTGGTTGTGGTTGTGGTTGTGGTTGTGGTTGTGATTGTGGTTGTGGTTGTGGTTGTGGTGATAGTTGTGGTTGTGGTGATGGTTGTGGTTGTGGTTTTGGTGATGGTTGTAGTCTAAGGTCCTATATTACCCAAGACCTATAGGTCCTAGGTCCTAGGATGGTGGTTTTAGTATTTTGTGGTTATGGTTGTAGTATTTGTTGTGGTTGTGATTGTGGTTTTGGCTGTGGTTGTTGTTGTGTTTGTGGTGGTGGTTGTGGTTGTGGTGATGGTTGTAGTGATAGTTGTGGTTGTGGTATTTCTTGTGGTTGCGGTTATTGTATTTGTTGTGGTTGTGGTGATGGTAGTGGTTGTGGTTGTGGTTGTGGTTGTGGTTGTGGAATGATTGTGGTGGTGGGTGTGGTTGTGGTTGTGGTTATTGTATTTGTTGTGGTTGTGGTTGTGGTTGTAGTGATGGTTGTGGTTGTGGTGATGGTTGTGGTTGTGGTTATGGTTGAGGTTGTGGTGATAGTCGTTCTTCTAAGAAAAATCTAGTTCCTGAGGAGCTATAAAAACAAAAATATCGGGCTTGATTCACCGCCGGGTAAGAATTATTTAATAGTAAATGTTCTTATAATAAAAAAGTAACCACAAAAATCCGAAACAAATGACAAATGGAAATTACTGGACTAATTAATTATCTACTCGTATATAATACCATGTCATATAACTTTATAAAATTCGTCATTAAAGAATGATGACTATATCATTTGTTACTATTAATAAAGTTGGGAGTAAAGATTTAAAATTATGAAGAGAAACGAAACAACAAATGACCTACAAGTACCTAAACATTTAGGTTTTCATAGATTTGGGTTAATTCCTTTAAAAATACAAAAGAAACATTATACCTAATAGCTGCTACTATAGATTCACTTTAGACTTATTGACCTACAATTTTCAGTCTTAAATTACTTCTATAATATTGTATATATATATATATATATATATATATATATATATATATATATATATATATATATATATATATATATATATATATACAGGGTGTCCCGGGTCAGGACCGACAAACTTTGGGATATGATAGTACAGTTAATTTGGAGTAAAAAAAGTTCTATAAACCATGGTCCTATTCTCATTTGTTTTCTAGCTATCTTATTTTTAACTTTTTTTTGTAAAACGTGACTTTGACTTAATAAATTGGCAATATCATTGGAAGTAATTAAACTAGAATGATAAATGATAAACCACCTGAAAGAGCATGAAAAACTCTTAAAGACAAACATCATTTCAGCTATTAAATTTCATTTTTAGTCACACGTTAATTCGTTAGAACTTGAAAATAATAAAATTTAATTAAAAAAAGAAAATGTTGTAGCTTGTATAACTACTGTATTGTATTAGATAACTATGGGTGCAAAACTCCTTAAAGTTGGCGCATTTACTAAGCTTCAGAACGATACTATTAAATTTAAAATATTGCAACGTGAAGTATCCGAAATAGTGATGAAATTCCAAAAAAACGTGTCCTACTGTAAGCTGAGATAGGGTTGGGGGAATGGGAAGTGCCCTGAAAATGCAAACGTCGGGTGATTTGTTTTCTTTTTCTTTTAAGGTGCTCTAGTATAATAAAACGTTAAAGTCAGAGTTTAGTCATAGTACCCGTGTGGTACCAATCATGGTACCAATGATACTACAGTCATTGTGAAGTCATAGGACCTGATGAATCTTATAATTATTAAGGGTGTAATAATTTATTTTTATTACGATAATTAATTATTTTTATAATAATATTCTTTGTAACATAACTAAAATTGTACTGTATTAATTGAATTATCTTATTACTTTGTTAAAAAAAAATCATTAAAGATGAAATAGAAAAGTGTAATAATAAAATAAACCGTCCTTTTTCATTTATAATTAACACTTCTGTAATTACTATAATAAATGTTCAAAATGGTGCCCTCCTTCATTCATACACATCCACAATTTTTAAGTCGAGATTTGCTGCATTTTATGGGAGTCGCTTTTTGGTCATTTATTTGATCCCCCCCCCCCCCCCCCCCCCAAACAGAAATCTAAAGGTGCAATGTCTGGTGACCTGGGTGGCCAAGCAACCGGTACTCCTCTTCCAATGCCCTATTAGGGTAGTGTTGAATGCAGCAAATCTGTACTTAAAAAATGTCGGGTGTATATTAATGAAGAAGGGCACCATTTTGAACATTTATTATAGTAATTGCAGAAGTGTTAATTATTGTAAGTAAAGAAGGTCGATTTATTTTATTATTACACTTTTCTATTTTATTCTTTAATGATTTTTTTTTTTTTTTTTTAACTAAGTAATAAGATAATTCAATTAATACAGTAAAATTTTGGTTTAGTTACAAAGAACATTATTATAAAAATAATTAATTATCGTAATAATAATAAATTATTACACCCTTAATAATAAGATAAGACCCCTTATAAGACGTTCATCAGGTCCTATGACTTCACAATGACTGTAGTATCATTGGTACCATGATTGGTACCACACGGGTACTATGACTAAACTCTGACTTAAACGTTTTATTATACTAGAGCACCTTAAAAGAAAAAGAAAAAAAATCACCCGACGTTTGCATTTTCAGGGCACTTCCCATTCCCCCAACCCTATCTCAGCTTACAGTAGGACATGTTTTTTTGGAATTTCATCACTATTTCGGATACTTCACGTTGCAATATTTTAAATTTAATAGTATCGTTTTGAAGCTTAGTAAATGCGCCAACTTTAAGGAGTTTTGCACCCATAGTTATCTAATACAATACAGTAGTTATACAAGCTCTAACATTTTCTTTTTTTAATTAAATTTTATTATTTTCAAGTTCTAACGAATTAACGTGTGACTAAAAATGAAATTTAATAGCTGAAATTATATTTGTCTTTAAGAATGTTTCATGCTCTTTCAGGTGGTATATCATTTATCATTCTAGCTTAATTACTTCCAATGATATTGCCAATTTATTAAGTCAAAGTCACGTTTTACAAAAAAAAGTTAAAAATAAGATAGCTAGAAAACAAATGAGAATAGGACCATGGTTTATAGAACTTTTTTTACTCCAAATTAACTGTACTATCATATCCCAAAGTTTGTCGGTCCTGACCCGGGACACCCTGTATATATATATATATATATATATATATATATATATATATATATATATATATATATATATATATATATTGTGGTTGTGGTTGTGGTGATGGTTGTAGTTGTGGTTGTGGTTGTAGTGATGGTTGTGGTTGTGGTGATGGTTGTGGTTGTACTGATGGTTGAGGTCCTAGGTCCTAGGTCCTGGTTGAGGTCCTAGGTCCTAGGTCCTAGGCCTGTGGTTGTGGTTGTGGATGTGGTGATGGTTGTGGTTGTGGTGATGGTTGTGGTAATGGTATTTGTTGTGGTTATGGTGATGGTTGTGGTTGTGGTGATGGTTCTGGTTGTGGTGATGGTTGTGGTGATGGTATTTGTTGTGGTTATGGTGATGGTTGTGGTTGTGGTGATGGTATTTGTTGTGGTTATGGTGATGGTTGTGGTTGAGGTGATGGTTGTGGTTGTGGTGATGGTATTTGTTGTGGTTATGTTGATGGTTGTGGTTGTTTTTGTGGTGATGGTTGTGGTTTTGGTGTGGTTGTGGTATTGGTTGTGGTTGTGGTGTGGTTGTGGTGATGGTTGTGGTTGTGGTATTTGTTGTGGTTATGGTGATGGTTAAGGTTGTGATTGTGGTTGAGGTTGTGGTTGTGGTGATGGTTGTGGTTGTGGTGATGGTTGTGGTTGTGGTGATGGTTGTGGTCTAAGGTCCTATATTACCCAAGACCTATAGGTCCTAGGTCCTATAGGTCCTAGGTAATATAGGTCCTAGGTGACCTATTATAGGTGACCTATAGGTCAGAGTTGAAAAAAGAAATGTCGAAATTATATTCGAATTATAGGTAATAAAATAAGCTACACGTTTTATTTCACCACATTTTTAGTGCCGACCCCGTGGAAAAAAGTTATTATCAAAATTGTTCAGAGTAGAAAAAAGAAATGTCGATTTTTTACCATATTTTATTAATTTTTGGTACATTTTTACTGCAAAAAGCATATTGATATGGGTATCAAATTAAAGAGGACAGTGTATAGAAGACTTTAAAAAACACCGCACATTGTTATCACTCTTTGTTCCGGAGATATTGGCGTTACAGTGAATAGGCCAAATTTGGGTCTAAAATAGGGGGCGGTGGGGGAAGCAAGCGGTGGCACTCGATATGATAATATGGAAAATGCTTCCCTAAACACCTTCTAAACGATGGTGTAAAGAAAGTTTAGTATTTAATTTTTCCCCCCTTTAGGCCCTTTTCTGTCTATTTGTACTGAGCTATAATTATCAGCCTCAAAACAATATAGGCTTTATAGAAAAAAATTACTAAACAAGTCTAACCAGCGGCGCCGGCGTTAATAAGAATTTTCTCCGAGCAAAATTTGCGGGATTAATATAACCGATGAAATTTAAGGGAATATTTTTTAGGAATTAGTAGAAATCAAAATGCCAAACTGTAATCCCGGATAACAATGCGTATGTTCTTGTTAAATTGTTATTTATATCCCTTGTTATGTTACTTAACAGTATGTTATCTATTTAATTAATGTTTTTGGTCTTTGGTGTGGGTATTTACTTAGAAAAACATAAAAATTACCAACCCGCATTTTTGCGAACCATCATATCTTAAAAACTACACTTCCGATTTTAATGAAATTTAAATGGTAGGTCACATTAGGCAAATTTTGGTCCCAAATAAGTTTCAAGCTTCTGCGCCTATTATTTTTATCTTCCACATGCACACATACATTTATTTAACGGCAATTTCTCGAAAACGGTTTGTCTCACTTTAAACATGCATAGGACCTTTTTTGTGCAGAATTATGGAAAAAATATTTTTGATAAAACATTTCTCTTAAAAAAAATTAACTGTTTTGCGAGAAAAGTTAAAAAAAATGTAAATTTTAGACTTTAAGGAGGAGGGAGGGGGACCCCCCCCCCCCCTCCCTAAGTGTGGGGAACTTATTTTTTTTTTTTTTGTTTGTTACTACTACACCCTTAAGAGTGTTTTCACAAAGTTTCAATACTTTATAAATTATTTTCCCTATTATTCCTTATTTTAACTCCTAATTTTTTAACTTAGAAGGGAACAAGGAGCAAGGTTAAAATAGATGGTTGTTTATAGCCCTCCTTTGAGGTTAGAAGAGGGCTGAGGCAGGGAGATGTTCTGTCAGCAACTCTTTTTAACCTTGTGCTGGAAAGAGCTGTCAGGAAAATACCTGGCAACCCAGGAGGAACCTTGTTTAACCGGCAAACCCAATGTCTTGCGTATGCAGATGACGTTGGACTCTTGGCAAGATCTAAAAGAGCCTTGGAGGAGGCTTACATGCCATTGAAGCAAGAAGCTGCTGATCTGGGACTAAATATTAACAAAAATAAAACAGAATATATGCTAATGACTCGCAGAGAAGGAAGAGAACCTCTGGAAGATGTGTTGTTAGGAGGTGATTTATTTAAGTCAACTAACAACTTCAAATATTTAGGAACCCAAATCACTAATGACAACACCGCATCGGAGGAAGTAAGAGCTAGACTAACGGCAGGAAATAGGTGCTACTTCTCCTTGATGAGGATACTAAAAAGTAGACTCTTAAGTCGAGACTTGAAGATCAAAGTTTATCTAACTGTCATCCGGCCTGTTGTATTATATGGATCAGAGGCCTGGACTCTTACCAACTCTGATGAAAGCTGCTTACGGCGTTGGGAGAGAAAACTATTGAGAAGAATCTTTGGCCCAGTGAACGAGGATGGAAGATGGAGACTTAGGCACAATGATGAGCTACATATTCTCTACGGCAAACCGGACCTGGTGGCTGAGATTAAGAAAAATAGGCTGCGATGGCTAGGTCTCGTTGAGAGAATGCCAGAGAATAGGGCGGCTAAAAAGTTGTATGATGGTAAACCTGGCGGAAAAAGACTTAGAGGGCGTCCAAGACTGTGATGGCTAGATCAGGTGGAGAACGATCTGAGGAGGATAGAAGTGAGGAGGTGGAGGGCTGTTGCACAACAGCGGGAACTCTGGAGGAGCGAAGTGTTGCAGGCCCAGGCTCTTCGAGAGCTGTAGTGATGATGATGATGATGATTATTCCTTATTTTCCTGGACTAAATAGAGTTCACAGTTGACTCTATTAGCAGCTTTTCTTACTACACGCATCTGCTATTTCCGCTTTTTTACCCCTCCTGCATTAGAGTTGCTATGACATATTATACATCGAATTATAGGTAATAAAATAAGCTACACGTTTTATTTCACCACATTTTTAGTGCCGACCCCGTGGAAAAAAGTTATTATCAAAATTGTTCAGAGTAGAAAAAAGAAATGTCGATTTTTTACCATATTTTATTAATTTTTGGTACATTTTTACTGCAAAAAGCATATTGATATGGGTATCAAATTAAAGAGGACAGTGTATAGAAGACTTTAAAAAACACCGCACATTGTTATCACTCTTTGTTCCGGAGATATTGGCGTTACAGTGAATAGGCCAAATTTGGGTCTAAAATAGGGGGCGGTGGGGGAAGCAAGCGGTGGCACTCGATATGATAATATGGAAAATGCTTCCCTAAACACCTTCTAAACGATGGCGTAAAGAAAGTTTAGTATTTAATTTTTCCCCCCTTTAGGCCCTTTTTATGTCTATTTGTACTGGGCTAATATTGAAAAAATAGCTATAGTACGTTGATTTATCATAGCTTAATAAAGGTTTTTTCTTTTGGAAATAATGAATAGTTTCTACTTGACTTTTGTCAATTTACCAAAAATACCTTTAACATAGTTTAGATTATATATTAATTAAACATTAACTCATCTTGCTACTGAAATATACTTGTACACATTTGTACTCGTACAAAGACATTAGCGTATTATCACAAAAAAATGTTAATGCTTCTTAAACGTATTATCACAAATGTTGATGCTTCTTAAGCGTATTATCACAAATGTTGATGCTTCTTAAGCGTATTATCACAAATGTTAATGCTTCTTAAGCGTATTATCACAAATGGTGTTGCTTTTTAAGCGTATCATGCATCATTCAACATTGTATTACCTCGAGAGAAAGGTATTTTTTAGCCTCCCAGAAAGTTTTTTTTTATTTATCTGCGATAGAGTTTCATCTTCCGTCCTTACATTACAAGTTGAAGTTTTGGCTAAATGCACAGCTTTCACGTTGCTTGGCTATGTGTCTCGACACTCAGTGCATAACAATGAATTAAACTGCAATGAGTGAATTTCCCTACTGCATACTTTTGAATGCACTTGTCATGCGCAGAATCAACAAAATTGTAGAGAGACTTGCCCATATCCTTTTCTAGAACAATTTTGCTTTTTTTCATAAAGCTTTCAAGCCTTACAAAAAATCATTATCTGTTTCGCGGAAGCTGCTTATATTTATTGGAACCCTGATGTCTCAAATAACTCTTCAAGGGTGTTTGAAATATTTTATAAAGGCGAGTATCCTTACCTCGGATACTTGCTCCAAAAAGGAAGGTAGGAAATTTATTCTGTGATAGTACTTGTAAGAGCGGAGCCTGGCAACACTGTTTAGCAACCATATTTTAGCCTTCCCGCCGTCACGAGATATCATATCTGTATTGCTATCAGCAAAAGTTGATTTTTGATGAGTCTAAGGTAAGAAACCTCTACATTTTAAACGTACGTTGTAGAATGTAGACTTAAATAGTATAATAATTATCCTTATTTATTACTAGGTACCAAAATTATTAAGCCGATTTTTTACGGTTATGTAGAAAATAATTGAGTGCCAAAGGGCATAATAAATAAGATTATTAAATTACGTAAATTGTTAAAAACTAATTAGAATTATTAAATTAATAGGCATAATATAAAAATGGATTTTCCTAGTAGTTTTATTTTTATCTTATATAATATAATATATACCTTTACATGCCAATTTGAATTTAAAGAGTGATTATTTGCTTGATTGATTAGTAGGCCAAGCAAATTAAAAATTACAAAAAAGGGTGTGCCTAAGAAAACAAGTAGAGTTCTGGAAACTGTTTTATTCACTCTATTAGGCCTCTGATATGAATAATGTGAGGTTCCCCGTTTTCCGAGTGGAGCTCTTTAGCCATAGTCTTAGAAAAACTTTGAACTTTTCGGAATTTTATTTAGGGTTTGCTTAAAAACTCTGTTCCTAGGCATCGGAAAGCAACAATTATCAATATTATAGAGGGCAACATTTGCTTCATCTTGTACGTTGTTTTCTTTTTTTTTAAATGTTTAAATACGATTAAATAGATTTGGTGATCTTTAACACTTCTTAGCAGTCTCGCTGTTGGTTTTACTAAAAATATGTAATAGTAACACATGTTTTTCTTAAATAATAGATAAGTATAGATCTTCTCCCGTCCTATATTCCAATTTGAAATTTTTAAGTTCACGTTTGCCCAAGCAATGCGCGTGAACGCGCTTGGACGGATTACGCTCCCCAACGAACTAGCCTAAGAAGCATTGAAATTTGCCATAATATTTTTATTTATGATTTTTTTTCTACGGGCTATGTATTGTAATTAATACACATGTATAAATTTATTGTATCAAATGTAATTACACATGAAGATGCCTTGAGTAAAATGTTGCCGATTTAGTTGAAATTTGGCGTATTTGGTCGTTTTATCAATGCTCAGGCTATTTTTTGGAGAGCGTTATCCGTCAATGTGTTCACGTCCACGCTCGCGCAATCTCGAGTTTAAAATTTGAATTTAATTGGTCTGGTTAATAGTTAATATTGTTAAATATTAGCATTTTCATTGCCTTTTTGTTTATTTTGAAATAAATTATACTATTTAATTTTTCCAAACTAACTTAAAAGAAACTTTAAAAAATACATTTTATAGATATGGAAGTTTCTATGGAGGGTCTCTCGACGTAAATATTTACGTGGAGAGACACTTTATGTTATTCCTTTAATAATTTCAAGATAAAAAGAACTTTTTATATACTACGTTTTTAAATTTTCTGTTGAATCGTATGTAATGTTGATAATATAATTGTTATTGTTATATAATATATAATGTTAGTGAAATAAAAATAGTTCCGAATTTATTTACTTCACATAAATGACAACCATCCAGAGAGCTGATCTTAAACCTATAAAAGGATAAATCTTTGTACAACGGATCTCCCCAACACCAAATCTAAAGCATGCCATCGATATATTTGAAACAATATAATCGATAAATAATATAATCGGTATTTCCTGTTTTGCTGTCATTCAATGTTTATCTATCACAAATTTGAGACCCGTCAAAATGAAGATTGCGTAAATATTGGATATGGCAAAACAAATAAAATAACTTGCGGATTTTTTCCGAACTAACTTTCCACACAGCAAAATTTGCTGAAAACTAATTAAATTCTGCTGAAAGATGGCTAAAAGTATTAAAATAATGCATTGTCATCGTGTTCTGAGCTATGCTAAAAGTTTCAAATGTCTAGCTATTCGGGAAGTTAGTTAGAAATCGATTGCCAGATTTGTACCGGACAAACAAACAAACAAACAAGAATGCAAGCTAATAAAAACATAGTAAAAAATACACATGCATTAAATAAATAAAAATGAACAGGAATAAAAGATAAGGGAGGAAGGATACTAAGCGGCGCCGCATGTTTGTTGAACACCTGAGTATCCGATACTAATGATGCAGATCCATCTATGCTTGTTAGTAATTAAACAGATGTGAAGATATTTCTAGAACCGAGATACCATCTTGATGTTCTTTATACTTTCTTGACTTACTCATATAAACTAGTCAGCAGTAATAGTGTTAAGGAACACTTGCAGGATGCCTCACTTCCGTCTTCTTCAAAAACCAACCATTTATTCACTCCTAACCACTATTCTTTCGACATTTTTATCGTAAGAGCATATTTTTGTATTTTTTTTCTCATGATATTGATAAATGTCATATTATTATATGTTTTTCCTGCAGTTGACAGATAAAGTGGTTGTTATCGCACTCAAAATAGTACGCAAAACAGCAGATTCCTGCACTTACTACTTTACCGCACACTCGTTTTACTAAACCGCACTCCAGTGTTCCAACTTACGAACTTAAAGAACTTGAATCTTAACAAAGATTAAATAATCCAAATTATAATAATAATAACAATGACAACTAATGATTATTTTTTAACTAACTACATGATTTAAACACTATAGTATGTATATCAATTTTAAAAATGTTGAAATATAAAAAAGAAAAGATAGGCAATCTAAAAAAAAGAATCATATGTGATGGTGATGAGTAAGTGTTATAATGAAAAATAATAACAGCGCTTGGTCAGGTTTGCATAATCAGGCAAAAAAAGGCTGGCAATAAACAGAACAGCTGGTTTTGTTGATATTGTAAAACCTTTTACATGTTGATGAAGACTCTATTATTTTATATTTTATTTACAGATTAAAAACTAACTGTAGAAAAATTTAATGTGCAACTCGAGCTTAAAATGTCTGCTGCACTCCCGCCCTTGCCTGCTGCTCGTGCGTAAATATTTCTCTCGAGTGCAGCAAAGTGCCACTTTGAGCACTAGTTGCTCAAATAACTATTATCACCTGCTTTATTAATTGTTTATTTTACTTCACTATATAAGTAGTATATAAAAATGAGAAAGTAATGTGATGCCGCAAAAATTCGTTTTTGATGGATTTACACGTATACTAAGGTCCTCAGAGTCCAAATAGTGATGTTTAAATGATGTTTGTCTTAAGTCGTCAGTAGTCTGCACAGACGCTTTGGCGACGTTTCGACTATCCGGTCATTATCACACTATAAGTATTGTCATCATTGGAACTGATTAGCGCCAAAATCAGTCAACTTTACAGTATATTGCAGTCTAAAATAATCAGTCAACTGATGATGGCAATACTTACTGCTTAATTAAAGTGAAAATCTGTCATCATATAATCTTGTGGTCAGGCAATAAACTGATTTATCCTTAGATGTATGTTTAATTTGTATCTCTTCTGTAAAAATGCTATGTTAAGAATACTTATATATTTATGTCTAAAGTAGTACTCTACTTAATTTGTGTAAACTCTAATTCCACCGTTAATATTTGGTTAAGGTTGCAAGATGGATTTGGGGGTTGTATAATGGTTAGTTTTAGGGCAGGTTGTAAGTTCGTATGAATGAAAGTTGAATGAATGGCCGGGAGGAATGAATCAGGAAACAATGGAGATCTGAGTGAGTTGAAGAAGAAACAGTGATTGACAGATTGACAAGGCCATCTCTTACTGCTTACAGAGATATAAACCTACCCACTACAATGACTCCTTTATCCCGACACATCAATACTATCAAATACTCACTATTATTAGTCTATAGCCTGTTTCATACTTTATTACTTTAGTATCCAACAGTAGCCTATAGTTTATGTATAGCTATAATAGTAAATCAAACCAAATTATACCTTATAGTATAATTTATATCTATTTTATAATCCTATATATAAATTAGTGTATTACCCTCTATTTATATTATTTATAGTTTCAATAAAAATTTCTTCCTATGGTCTGATGGGTACTTATATAAATTTTGCATTCTTTTATACAAAATTTCGCTATATTTCAACCCCTTCTTGGGTCATTATCAATCCAAAGACAAATTGTATTTCATGCTTATATACTACATAATATAAGCAAACCTTAAATAAAGCAAATTTTGTGATATATCAACGCTGTTAGAAGGTTTTTCCATCAGAATGTAGGGAAAAAAGAGAAGTTAAGAAAAATGTTTCAAGTAAAAGTTGTAGTACTTTAGGCGTAGTTTAATGTAACAAAAAGAAAATAAATGATTCCGTCCATAAAAGGGTCAATATGACCCTTTGAAGAACGTGGTTTCCTCTTGACCCTCAAGTTCTGTTTTTTTCTGAAAAGTTACACATTACATTACTAGTTACATGTTATTACATGTTTGTATATCTTTCATAGTTTTAGCAGAAATAGTCTTCAAAGTTGACTAATTTTGTATACGGTTTTTAATTTTTTTAAACGTATTAACTTGTCAATGAAGGTATTTTAGAATCTTTTATGATTAATTTGGATAGTCCTTCTTAACCCCTCTGTCTTTAAGCTTTTAGAGAAAATATATTTACTTTTTTGCTTTTTTTCACCCATTTTTATAAATAGAACAATAATTTTTGCTAGATTGATTTAACTTTGGATAAATAGGTATAAAGAAAATTAAATTTCTTTAATTTTTAAGTGAAAATACGTTTATAAATTAAATTCCAAAGAGTAATATTTTTGCTTCCGAGCTTACCAACGATAACAGAAGCTATGTGATCGTTCTGGAGAACGAAACTATTTTTTGTCTCCTACTTCAAAAATTCCAAGACAAAAATCCGTTTCAGACATCAGGGAACATTTATGGTTCCATGTCTGTCTGACGGTCTGTCGCTCAAATTTTACAAACCAATATATCTTAAAAACTATTTGTGTGATTTTAATAAAATTTGGATGGTAGGGCCTTACTAGCCCATTTGTTGGTTCCATATACGTTTCAACCTTCTGGACCCATTCAATTCTCTTCAACATAAATTTATTTACACCTATATCTGATTTTATGAAATTTGATGGTTCGTCGAAAGTTGCCCCAGATTAATTTCAACCGTCTGCGCTCTTTTAAATTCTGCTAAATTGATACTTTAATACATAAAAAATCAAAACAATTGTGACCTACCATCCAAATTTCAATAAAATCGGACGAGTAGTTTTTAAGATATGTTGGTTCGCAAAAATTGAGTGACAGACCGAAAGGCAGACCGACAGACACACACGGAACCAGCAATGTTCCCTGATGTCTGAAACGGACTTCTGTCTTGGAATGTTTGAAATCGGATACCTAAAAATGTTTCGCTCTTCAGAGCGATCGCATATAGCTTCCGTACCTTCGGTAAACTCGGAAGCAAAACGGAGGAATTACATAAATTAGACTATAATGACTTGTAAAAGCATAAAATTAATGAAGTACGCGATATGATTCGAGGAAGCTATGTGCCAGACAAAATGGCATTCTATTTTGTTAGTATATTGTAATTAGTTTTAAATTCTTTATGTAATAACGCGGCAGTCAAACACACATTACATCTTAAATAGAGCTAAAATTATATAAAATGAAAATATCTTAATGATAATGTTTCAAACAGGCTCAAAATAATGTTCTGATGTCGGTATCCATTAAAACAATGACACGTTCCTTAACTTGATTTAGATGAGATATGTTTGTATAATTTAGCTTAGCTTCATTTGACCGGCATTCAGTTAAATGATTTTTAGAACTAAACATATTTAATTTAGAAAGATATTTATCTCCAATAGCTAGACATAGACAAATTAAATCCCTGTAAAAATTAATATTTTTGACGATCACATCACTCTAAACCGGCAATATCAAATCAGCTTTGCGGGATAGGCTAACCACTAAATACTTTTGGGTACAATTATTTCATTGCAGTCTGAAAGACATCAGTATAGGGAATCAAGTATAGATAGAGGTTTCTTTACCAGATCTATTAGTGTGGAACATATCAGATAATCGAAGATTATTTTTGTTGGAATTTCCACTTTGGCTAAAGGAGATTTCATACAGATCCCTATTTAGTACAGTTTAAATAATCAATTAATATATTTTCTTTGCGTACCTTCAATTCATTGGTTAGAGAATTAAAAAATATAAGGGTTAGAGCAAAGTTAAAACATTTTTAGGTCTTAGATTATCTCTCCTCAATAGCTTTAAAAAGACTATCATATTTATGATCGAGAAAAGATGAGGATATAGAACAAAACCAGGTTTAGGAAAGTTGTACAAAGTATTCTTTTTAAAAAAGATTTAATAAGTTTTTAAAAGAGATCCAAGCTTTAAGTGGAGGGTGAGATAATGATCGTTAAGTAGGCATTTATAAGAGTTTAAGAGATATTAGGAGTCAATAGTTTGGCTCGGTGTGATATCACAACATGTAATATAATAAAACACATATAAACACATATTATTTTAAAAGGGAGAAAAGAAATGAGATGTATATCATTGCTTAGAGGTGATATATTGGAGGCTGTAGATGGCGGGATCAGTGTAATTAGAGAGAAGGCCGCCAGGTTGCTCTGCAAGCCCCTTTATCTCTTAGTATCATCTCCGGCCGAGGGGCCGCCCTCCCAGGAGTCTGCCCCTCCAGTCTCGTCTTCAAATATCATTATTTCAAACTATTTCTCTTATTTCTAACTTTATTTTATCCATGTCTTCTATTTGATTTTTGCAACCAACACAGACATATTGAAATATATATTCTTGATAAATTCATATTATTTATGTTAATAATAATATATTAAATTAAACTAATATAAAAATAATGGAATTAAAAAAAAACATATATATACCTAATCAGACAAAAGTTAACTAACTGATCAGTAAAAAGTATAAAAATGTCCTAAGACCGGTTTCGACTACTTTCAGTGAACGATATGATCGGTCTTTATTAAATTTTTAGTATTGTTGTTCGTCTCTTCCAATTTCATTTGATTTAAACATACTAGCCTACAAGTAATAAAAACTTTAGTGTATAGAGCCCAGATTGGGGTACTTTAAAGATGAGAGATCCAACCGAATGGTACCTTCTATTTCTATACATGATAAAGGAAATGCCAAATGCCAAGCCTATATCATTATTAACATATATTCTCGAAGAATAAACATATATATGCAACATCTTTCCGGGATTAGAATAGCATTATTATTACAAAAAAATGTATGTTCCAAGCGTTAACAATATCAATTTTTAATTAAACATTTTTGTTAATTATATTGTAATTATATCGAAATGCCAAGCCTATCGTTGATAACATATATATTCCATAGAATAAACTTTTATATGCAACATCTTTCTGGGAATAGAATAGCATTATTATTACAATAAAAATTATGTTACAAACGTTAACAATACCAATTTTAAATAAACTTATTGTTAATTATATCGTTAAATTAACTTACTTATTTGGAATAAAGTTACGGGCATTTTTTACACCTAAACCTAAAGATTTCTTTTTCTAATATATAAAATTAAAAAATATATATTTTATGGACTGAAATTCTTTGGTATTTATTCATATGGAATTTATAATTTTGTACACTGATGATAAGAGATAAGAAGGTAACAACTATACTGACGTTACTTGAACAGGATAGTTGTTAAACAATATACTGTATCTTTCATTTCAAGTATACTTTACATTATGTCAAGTACGTTTGGGCTTTACATATAAATATATTCAGTACTGACTGTAACGAATATGTTTATACATCATATTACAAAAAAAACAATATTTATTATAGATTTATAACTTTTTACATCTTGGTCTTTCCATAACTTATCCTGGTCCGAATGTATGACAGATCATCGATCTAGAGACACTTTAGAAAAAAAGGCCCTTCATGTCAATCGAATAGATTATACAGTTTAACGATGGATGTCACTTCTATGACATAATGAGTCGTTGGACAGTATGATTTGACGCATGCGTACGAGTCAAACAGGAATATAAGACAGACACACCTAGTCATATTTCATAAGGGCTGCGGAGACCCTTGGAAACCCACGGTGGTCCCATTGATGACTATATGGTGCCCTATCCCCCACTGATGGATTCTATCTTATCTTTTTTTGTGGAGGTTTATCCTTGTGATTTTTCGGTCTCTGTGGAGGTTTCGAATGTTATCTGATTCTTCAACATATGGAACCACCAACTATAGCCTGAATATAACAAGAGAAAAGTTTATCTTCAATATGTTTCCTGAGTTTATAGGAAAAGTGTAATAATTGTTAGGTTCTTAATAATAAATTCTTAAAATTAAAGAGCGTCGATTAACAATCATACTAATATTAGCTCTACTAATAATACATTCAGTACTTTCAATATTTCTACGAAGTTTCTAAGATTCACAACGAAGTTAATGGTTTTGAACTAAGATCAATTCAGTTGGAATTTAATGTCTGTGTTAGCAATATATTATTCTGTGACTAAGTTGGTTTTTTTATCATGATAGTATTTTCCTCCTACCCAATCCATTGCTGGTTTTCTTAATTACATTTGTTATGTTAAGTTTAGAGTTAATGATGTAATAATTATATTATTTAACCGTAATTATTCGGATCTTACTCAAAGATGAAGATGAAAAATCCCCTTAAATAATCAAACGTTATCAGTAGAAATAGTACATTACGCTTCGAGTGCGGAAAGTAGCATTTTGCATGCGAGTGTGGAGTTTGCACCCGAGCGAAAGCGAGGGTGGTAAAACCACACGAGCAATGCAAAATGCCGTTTTCGCACGAGTTGCGTACCGTACTTTATCTACGATTGTTAGATTTAAATAATAAATACAGAAACAAATAAACTTGCTGTATGTAAGTTCGTATCTCTCTCTTGATAAAGATGACATTAATTCATTAGTTGTATTTTTTGCCGAATTAATTATTTCTGGAGGATTATTATTCTCCACATTTTCGTCAGTCACTTGATTCACTCATTGTTTTTCACTAAAGACTCGATATAAACAGTTACTTTAATAAAAGAACACCAAATTAGTTTTGTTAAATGTAAAAAAAACTCACTTATCGTGCGTAAAGCTGAAGAATTCCTCTTCTTTACCGCACTAGTGCGGTAAAGAAGAGGAATTATTCAGAACTATGAGACGCGCATGCGCAATGAATACAAGTACGTAAATAATCACTTTCTACGCATCTAAACAAAGATATAATGTTTATATTTCGTATCAATCGTAGATAAACTTATTTATTCATTCTGTTTTATGTATGACAAAGACAGCAATGTCGTCGTTTCAACATAGCGTAGATTCACTTGAACAACTGTAATACATTTATTCAAGACTGTAGTCTTGTTATTCTATTATATACCATTATTATTGTAATAATAAATGGTAGTGATAGCATTGGTTACACAGGGGGAAAAGGCGACAGTGTTACAGTGAATACACTTCTTCGATACTAATTAGAATAGAAAGATGTAGATAGATTATAAATAAATTATATATTCAATTTTTAAGTTTTTGGTAGTATTCATACTACGGAAAGTTTAAATTTTAATTTAAATCAAATTATAATTATTATTAACACTGGGAGACAGACAGGGAAAAACAGACTCCAGCGCCGGGACTTAAACCACGGACCTTTACATTTCCAGTGTAACGCTCTACCAACTGAGCTACGCAGGAGAATGACTTTTTCTGTCGTAACCGATAACTAGTCCCGAATCCAAGCTTTCAATATTTCCACAAGTTTAGCAAGTCAATATTTATGACATTAGAACTAGACCGAGAATTAACGCTTATAATTATAAAGTACTCAATTAGTACCTGTACCTTGTACAATCAATTAGAAATTCAATTTTTAAGTTTTTAGTAGTATTCATACTACGGAAAGTTTAAATTTTAATTTAAATCAAATTATAATTATTATTAACACTGGGATGTAAAGGCCCGTGGTTCAAGTCCCGGCGTTGGAGTCTGTTTTTCTCTGTCTGTCTCCAAGTGTTAATAATAATTATAATTTGATTTAAAATAAATTATATAGTTAAAAAAAATATAAAATAAAACTAGGAATAAATTAAAAGATTTTAATTCTAATAAATGATAAAGATTTTAGAATTTTGGTGGCAAATTATAACTATTACTATGGGGAACTATAAAGTTCCATTAAAATGGAATAGCTTTAAACTGATCAAATGTCTTTTGATTGGTACTATGACAAAAAAAAATCTTTTTGATATTTCAAAGTTGTGAATGAGTTGTTTTTCACTTTCGAAATTCCATTTTAATATTATATATACTTAAAACTTCTTTCCTTTCTTTTACTTATTTTATTTTTATTTAATTATAAAGTTATAATGTCGTAAAAGGTTGTTATGTATTATACGTCTATGACAAGCATAGTGAAAAGGACTTTATTTTATCTTTTGAATTAAGTTGTTTCAACCATTTATCGCTCTTGATGATCTTAGGCAACTGACCTTTTGTTATGATATCGTAGGATTCATTACGACTTGAAAAAGTTCTTACTTTTTTATTCGACCTTTTTAAAAGGAGTAATGATTATCATACATAATTTAATTCAACGCTAAACTATTTGACCGAATATTTCCTGTAAGTGGTATTTTTCTCGAAGTAACAGTGCTAAAAGAGAGACTAAACCCAGACTGATAGATTGAGGAGGATTAAAGATTTGAAATCGTGTTGACTGACTTGATGTCCTTCTATAAATCAGTCCTGTCGAAAGAAAAATTTTCCTCTTCTTTTTTTTTTGTCTTCTTCTTCGAGTCTTCAAGAAGTCCACAAAGTCTATCGATAATTTACTGCGAGCCAGGACGGCGGAAGAAAAGGGGAGAGGCTTGAAAGATTTAGAACTGGAGGCAGGGAGATGACATGGGGTTGGACGCGGTAATGCGGTCCCAGTAGCCGGAGCGGGTTGCAGGTAGCTGCAGGTCCTCGGCTCGGCATCAGGTCACCCCGCATTATATATGGAAGATCGGGTAAATAGGGATGGAACGATGAAAAGGAATAAGAAGAAAAAGTCGGTGCTCCCAGGAGGGAGGAGTGAGCCCCTCGTATTTGCAATTCTAAGTTACCCAGACGCGGAGTCCTAAGAGGCGAGGGTAAAATGTGTATCGGAACTCTGTCTTGGTGCACTCTACCATTCCTACCAGGCTTCGATACGCTCCTTATACTAGAGTACAAGGCTACCCTTATTTACATGCTTACACATACTTTACATAAATTATGCCTTTAAATTGTAAACAGTAGTAAACTTTATACGCATAGTTCCATAGTTTAACTTGAATATACCAATAGATAAGAATTAAAATAAATCTATATATTTGAAAAATGTAAGCAGGCAACAATAAGACCTCTGTATATTCGTTTAAAATGTACCACTTCCACTTAAAAGTTTGTTTCGAAGTTCGGAGTCAATTAAGTCTAGCGACTTGGTTCAATATATTATTGTTTGTAACATAAAACCACAGTAGTAAGCTTATCTAGTGAAAATAATTCTTACTACCGTTACCGTTGTAAGTTGTAAGGATATGTTGAGGATTTGAAATCCTTTTAAAACAAGTGCCATTAAAGCAGCAGCAATTACAAGGTGTAAATTTTTATTAGACCTTTTTTAAAAAACCTGCTGCACAGAAATGATAGAAAACCACTAACAGGTAGATTCAAACACCAGTATTTCATTATTATTATTATTTTAATCAGAATACCCCTAATTGGGCTACATGTGTATATTTTATCAAGCTTTCCTAATTCTTTAATGAAAAGTATATAGGGAGTTTTGTTATACAAGATATAAGGTACAACATATAATTGGTATTCTTGCAGAGATTGTAAAGTTTAATCTAGTAATGAGTAAAACGTGTTATCACATCAAGAATAGGATTTTTGAAGAAATGGAAAAATTTATAAACAGGTCAAGTGTATGCTAGTCAGCACACAGCGAGGGTCCGTAGGCAACCCTGTATAGTTTAAGTAGTACCCAATTGATGGTGTTTTTTAAAATGCCAAAAAGCTCACTTTGAACTATCTTATGGGTCTGATATTCTCAAAACACATAAACAAACTTCTGATAAAGTATTTTTTTGCCACTGAACCGCACTACAACCATATAAATACATCGAAAAGACCATAGTTATAAAAAAAACTTATTTTGTCAATAAAAAATAAAATAATTTTTTTCTCGAAATTTCCAAAAAGTGATATCTCTACTTTTAGTCGAAGAATGTTCAGGATTTTTTCGGATTTTTTGCACTTCACATAAGCGAGATAGAGGGGGGGGGGGGACACGTTTCACACCCACTTCAAACTTGCCTACGCTCGCCCAAGTCAAAGTGTTATCCAAAGAATTATAACTTTTTGTAATCAGCTCGACGTACCCTTTCATCTGATACCCCTCACGGTGTAGAAAAAAAAAAATTCAACCCTTAAGTTTTTTTTACCCTATTTTTTTAAGTCGTTATATTTTTAAAATATGTGGGTAGGTACAAGACACATACATGCCAAATTTCAAAGTGATCGGACGAAAGGTGTAGCCGTGAGAGCACGCGAGAGAACGGACGGACAGACACGCAGGAAAATATAAGGGTCCAAGGTTTTGCCTACGGACCCTAATAAAATAGTCTCTTGCCCATTTGTTAAAAAATATTGAATACTTTATTACCAAGCAGCTAAACAAATTCAAAAATATTGGCTATTGGTTTTTCTAATTTTTATATTTTTTAACATATATATATATATATATATATATATATATATATATATATATATATATATATATATATATATATATATATATATTTATATATATATATTTATACTCAAACTTAAACTGCAACGTCAAAACTGCTATCCATTCACGCTATACCGTCCCAGCAGCATTCAACGCCACGGAAATACTTCCTATAAACAGCCAGTATTTGCATGCATTGATGGTTTTATCATTGGTTAGTATTATTCCGTAATTCAGTAAATTAAAGATAGCGATGATTTTATTAATTTTGAATGGGGAAAAGGGGACAGGAACAGAGCTATAAACATTTTGGTTCAATAATGTGAACTGTGTGAAATTTCGTTTGAGAAAGTCACACTTTCTGAGGAATTGGAAGATGATAAAATTTTAAAAATATTCTAGATAGAATGTCAAAAGCAATCTTATGTACTTTAATCTATAATTAAAATTCTTAAATGCCCTACTTGTGGCTTGCTCTGATAGGGGTTTTATAAAATGTAAATATTATTGACTTTTTCGATTAAAAATGAGTAATTACAAAAAGGCCAACAAAGGTGGCGGCCGGTTCCATACTCACATCGACACCGGAAAAGACACCTCATTCAGAGAATTCCTGATGGTCTAAAGTCTATGACAATGCCTGGCCTACGAGCATCACCATTAAATGCATTAATAACTATTATGTATTATGACCGTATGAATTAACTTTATCATCACATTTAGGCCACGACAGAGCAGAGGCATCGGTTACTTTACATATTCCGGGTCATTAGAACCGAATATGTTTCTCCCCACTGGTGCCACTGGTAATCAAGCATATAGAATATAGTTGATAATACTATTTTTATGTACTAAATTAGACCTATCGAGATTTTGGGGAACTAATTCTACCTCTTACTCTTAATATCTAAAACTCAGAGTCATAATGTTATTAAAGTTGAATGGCTCAAAAATAATGTGTGCTCCTGGAACGGAAACCATGATTTGAAATTTGGGGTCTATGGGAAACGTCTTAACTTTTTAGACACCCATTTATAAGCAACTGATTTTCCTTTATTAAAATGCTTTCGCTAATTGTTTCTGCTCTGTGTGAGATTCTATGCTTTTCTTTGTTTTATAACAAATAAGTCTAAATTTTGTATAATACAGTTTCCATCGCCATGTATATTCATGAAGAGAAAGAAACTATAATTAAGTATTAAACTCAAAAATAAAAAAAATAAAATAACTGTTGTATAAAGAATAAAGGTCATTATCAAATTAAATCATTTTGGGTAAAAAATTAAGAATGCAATCTTGGTAATTGCATTTGTAACAAATGGTCCTAAATTAACGTTGGACTACGAGCATTCTTACAAGGAGAGCTTATTTAAACTAATTTTCATCTTAATCTAGGCTTTTGTTAAATGCCAGGACAGCGCCATGATAAAAACAGAGATCTCAAACAATTAAAAGCAATCACAGAGTGTGGTCCAAAGAACCAAGTTGGGCGTGTTCTTTGCCTTAATGTGAATCAAATTAACACCACTTTATCAATTTGTGTTGGTATAAGAGGAAGAGGGGTAGAATCTTAAGCCCTAAGGGTAGTTTTTTGTAAGCTTCTCCCAGTCATTAGTCTAGCGTGGGTGGAGATCACACACTATAACAAATGGAAATACAAACTAATAAGTATAAAAAAAACCTTTTTCTTAATAAGAAGTAAAGTCTGACTAAAAGGATTACTTATGACTACAAATTTTATTATAAGTGCTTGGATGTCACTATTTTAATTAGTTTTAACTTTCAAAATGAATACATAATAATTATACACACAACTATTTTTTGTTTTAATGTATTACTATAAAAAGAAATATGGTAGAATCTAAAAGCCAATTTTATACAGCCTAAGAAAGGTTAAGTCAAGCCTTAAACAACTTTAAGTTATTTTACACTACTTCCCTCAACCTCCGATACTAAATCAATTGATTTCCCTATGACAGAAATTATGCGAGAGTTTAATATCATTTATTAATTTGCCTATTGGAAATAATCATAGTTTAAAAGATCTCAACTCTCTAAAAAACACGATGTTCTACAGCAGATAAATAATAAATATAAATAATCTTACGCTTTTCTAACTTCTTGCTGATTTTTCTGCATTGCACTCGGTCCATTTCTAAATCCATGATACAACAATTTTATCAGTTAATGCATATTGACAGGAGTGCTCGATTAAAAGGATTGTTTCATTTTAAGAGGTAAATAATAAATAACTTATAAATAACTTATTATCTCCTATACTATAAATCGTTTATAAGAATAATAATGAAAAATCAATTTTCAATAGGCAGCAATATTAAAAATGCAATAATTAAATTGTAAATTTGATTGCATACATAAAAATTATATAAAAGATTCTATTTTTAAAGCATGAAAAAGGAAAAGAAGAAGTAATATCATGCATTTAAATCTCCTTTAAGATTAAAAATTAAATAAGTCTGATATAATTACCAAACATAATGAACTATGTATCAACAATATTTGACTAAATTACTTAAAAATATTTTATATATATATGTAACTCCGTGGCTCAAAAGCCCATGAAGGGCTACCCTGTCAAAGGGCTTATATAACATTTATATTTTGGATGGCGCAGGGTTAGTGTGACGGCCTTAAAATTGGATCCTAATCAACCTTATAATTTGTTGTTATAATTGGTGACTGGAGTGTAGGATTTAGGAAAAGCTAAATCCATCTTTTCTTTTTATTGAATTTCTTCGAGTCCTTATTGAAATCCCAAATAAAACCTTTCTTTGTAGGGACATGCATATTTCTGTCCTACAAAATTGTGATTAAAAGGTACAAGCCATCGTGTTCTTCAAGGCTTAGGTCAAAGATGTTACTTAAGTTAGGGTATAATTTATAATGAGCCACGTATAGAAGCAATATTGTAAAGAATATTTCTCCCTCTTCTAAGTATAGCTTTATTACTCTGAAATAAAATCACCAAATCATTCTATATTTAAGACTTCCTACTCATTATAAGGCCTCGTTTGAGGCCTCTTCTGAAAATAGAACTATTTCTCTGAAGTAAAATCACCGAATCATTCTATATTTAAGACTTCTTACTCATTATAAGGCCTCGTTTGAGGCCTCTTCTGAATATAGCTTTATTACTCTGAAGTAAAATCACCGAATCATTCTATATTTAAGACTTCTTACTCATTATAAGGCCTCGTTTGAGGCCTCTTCTGAATATAGCTTTATTACTCTGAAGTAAAATCACCAAATCATTCTATATTTAAGAGTTCTTACTCATTATGAGGCCTCATTTGGGTAAAATGGCATGTTAAAGATAAAATAAAAACACTTAATTTCATTTGCCGATTTTTTAAATATTTATTTTATAAATTATGTACTTGACAAGTCCATTGTTTTCCCTTGAATAATATATTTACATTTTTATTTTTTTATTTTTATTTTATTTTTATTTTTAAAAAAGAAAAAGAAATACATCTATAATTATATGTACAGTAAAATATAAAATTAATGTACAAAAAGAAAAACAATAATAATTATAAAAAATATAAACTTTTAATTCATTTAATATAAAATTTTAAAATTGTGCTAAAATAACAGTGCAGGATGAACGTCTAATAAATATATATATTTTACTAAGTCTTTAATATAAAAATTCTTGTTTCCTTAAAAAAATTGCAACATGTCAATTTAACGAATCAAAACATCCGACAAAACACTTTGAATACATTGAATTTATGAAATGAAAGAAAAATAAAAATGATGAAATAAGAAGTAAAATAAATCAAAACTAAATAGTAATAAAATTATATTATACTAAAAATAATCAAGTCTAGACTTATTGTGTTTGATTTGGTACAATGAAATATTTGTTTGTAAACTGCATATTTGAATAACTTATTTTATATGTACATAAATACTATACTAAACTAACTCACATTTTTTATTTACAACATTTTTCACTTGATTAAAAAGTAGTGTCATCAATAAATTCAAAGGTTATACATAAACTGTAATAATAATAATGATAAATTGAAGTAAAAATATACAAGGTTCTGTGGTTCTAGTGAAAATTTATGGTTCTGGTGTAACACATGCGCAAGCTGGACAAGCTTACTTTAAGGGAGGTAGTTGTATTCACGTGGAAGCACATTTTGCTAATTGCATTTCTACTTATTTAACATTTTTCATGGAATCGCTCAATTAACATAATTAAAATATTTTCCAAAAATAATTATTGTAAAAATTTTACACTTCATTTATCCCTTTCTAATGTCGTAAAGAAACATTAAGAATAAAACAATTTAAGTTTATGACAGTCTTTTAAGTAATTAAATAGGCCTACAGTAATTATATAATCACACATTTTTTGCATTTTAAGGCACAGTGGCAGTAGTATTATTGTCTGGTTTACACATTTATTTGTATTGTATAATTGCTTAGATAAATGATCATAGAAACATTTTACTTGTTACAAGTATTGACTTACAAGAAATATAAAAACACTTAATACATCACAATAAACTTCTTCTTTTTTTAAAAAATAAGTTCGTATAAATCATTAAAATAACGATTAAGCACACGTTACTTGAAAAAATGTATAATTGTCATGAAACTAAAGGAACAAGGATTACATCAAAGTAATCTTAGATATAATTTGTAAAAAAATAATAAAATTCATTCCACCAGAATATATTAATGAAATTGTAAAAGCCATAAATTGATATTTAATGAGAATTTATGAATATAAAAGTTCCTCTTAACAGCACTGTAAACATTATGCAGTTTAAAGTGTTCAATGGATTGAGAAACATTTAAATAAATATTAATGTCATGGATTGCTTCAGTGGAGATAGATTAAAAAATAATGAGCTAACAAGACCCCGAAACACTATGCTATGCAAAATATGTAATATTTTGCAGAGGATTCATGTATTACATAGTTTGAATAAAAAAAATACGAATAATACAGATGACAAAACAGACTAGCGATTAAAATATATAATTGCCGCCTAAATAAAAAAAGTGATTAAAAATATACAATAATAATATCTAATACAGAGAGCAACCATTATTTGACTTATTGAATAGATTGTCGACGCTTCTACTCGGCCTTAGTACATAAAGAAAATAAAAGAAAAAAGTCCATATAACAATTTTATAGGTTATTTTCAAAGTCTCTGAAGTTTGAGCTTGATGAGGGTTGAGTGTGTGAAGAGGTGGGCAGGTCAGGAACACGACGCGTTGTAGCAGGTCTTCCTCACATCGGCGAGGATGTGAGAGAAATCCTCCATTTTGATATCGGGCTGAGGTTGAGTTGGTGGCGGACTTTCCCAGTATTTGGGCTCAGCCAGAACCTGGCCGGGATAGTAATAAGAAGGAGCCAATCCAGAAGAAGGGTAGTTATGGTTGGTATCGACTAGCTGACTGTGGAGATCAGGGGATTGTCCCATCGTATCCGTCATGTGGCAAGGTCCGCCAGATGATTGACAAATAGCTGACGGTGCACAGAGAGCACCTGGGTACTTAAGGTACTTGTCGAATTCATCTACAGAGGGCGGTGGACCTTCTAATTCTTCGGGATAGTAGCTAGCAGACGGAGGTGTTCCGCCGTCTTCAACTGCATCAAAAATAAAATAAAAAAATCTTAGAACAAACATCAAAAGAAAGATAAGAATATGTTTATATTCTATAAAATGTTGATAGTATAGCATTAAATGAAGGAGTGTCTAATATGATTTTTATTTTCTACTTATACTTATATTGATAATTACTATTTGGTGATTTCTTTTTTTCAATTTTTTCTAAATTACAATTTTCCGGATTATTATACGTTCCTTAAATTAAGGGAAATAAAATTAATTTAGTTAATATAAATGTTAGTATACATATAATATAGTTTTATAAACTGAAGAGAAGATGTGGATAGCTAGTTTAGGGTGTGTGTATCCTCCCGGCTGGCCGGGTGGGAGGTGCAGGAAGTGAGTCTAGTGAACTAATTGCCCTGCCCATGGGAAAACTCTTTGCCAGCAACTATTACATGGTACAACACCCAGCCCAGCCGATTTCACTCATGAATAAACCTCTTTCAAAGTACCTAACAATCACATCCCTCAACTGCACAGATTTCAAATCAGGTTCGTATTCAAACAACTGTATCATCAAAATACGTATATTTTAGATGACATAGAAGGGCAGGATATGAGCCATAGGAAACAAGGATAAGGGTTGGCCGTTTTAGTTTCTCTATCGAGCAAGGACACACAAGTCAAGCGTGGGGAATCATGTTATCACTATTTAACTCGAATACACAAGAGTAGATAGTTAAAGTACTTGATTAAATTATTGTTTATGTATTTGAACAAATAAATAAAAGTTATAATTTAGCTATAAAAGGCTTTGTTATCTAAGCAGCCATACGTAGAAGAATAATTTACGGCTTTGATCTATTATTTTGCTCGACGATTTAATCAAATTTAAACATTTTAATGTAACGTAGTCAGATATATAGTCTAAATGTATATCTAAACTATCAACGTCAAACGGTACAAGAACAAAAAAGCTAGGAAAACTACTTTACGTTAATTAAAGCTGGATTGCTTTTGAAGTAAGTCAATAATTATCAAAGGTGATTGATTAGCATACTCTCAACAGGCTTAAAGCCAAGTCCAAAAATCAACATATCCGGTAAGTTCGAATACAATATAGGATAGGTGAGATATATTTTATTCTGATCCTATTAATAACTTAATCTAATGATTATTGGGACGTATATAAGAAACGGTAAAAAGTAAAGCACCCGTAGAAAATACCATTAACGAATTTAAACTAATATTAACAAAGTTATCACTTTTTCACAAGTCCCTCATAAGAATTGAGAATATCACCAACACTTCGAAATAATAAAATCAGGACGATGATATATTAAATAATATAATACAAATATAAAAAAATAAAAAAAGATTAACGAGTGTATTAAAAAGCATGAAAATTGAATGCACTAACAACTAAATTTAGAATTGAAGAGAAATTATGAATGTATAACAAATATCATATAATCATAAGAAAAAAATCACATTATTATAAAAACAAGACAGCGATATTCTGATATGAAAACGATATAGACATAAATATACATTTTAGAATAATATATATGTATATAGATATATGCCTATATATAGTATGTATATAGAGAGAGAAATTTAAAAAAAGGAGATTCCAAAATTTGATAGGAGCGTGGCAGCCAAAACGTGTAGGACAGAGTGAACCCAAAAAAAAATAATCGGGCCGTTTCCATCACACTCTATCAATTTCTGAACCCAACTCGGACTACGAGACTCTATCGCCCACCCATTAGTGTAATTATTATTATCTTTAAGTCTCGTCTATATATAGACATATATATATATATATATAATATATATATATATATATATATATATATATATATATATATATATATATATATATATATATATATATATATATATAATGGTTTCATTTTATTTTTATAAGATTGGAAGTAGGGAGAGGGGGGGGGGGGGGATAGTATAAAATAAATATTGGAAGGAAGGAAGGTAAGTCGTGTAGATGGCTATCAGGACCATGGTCTTAAGCAAGGCGGGGGTGGATGGTGCCCTCCCATAGTGCGCTATGGACCTACTCAGGCGCCTAAGGGCAGAGTACGTCTCCTCAGTTCCGAGATTAAGCAACACTGATTGATAGCAAACCTCTCATAAATTCAATATTTTTTTAAATATTTTATTTTATTTTATATGATCTAAACGCTTTTCAAAGTTTAGAACTAGGAAAAAACGAGGAAAGGTTGGAGGCTATAGATAACCAACTCAACAAAACAAGTTTTTACTGTTAACTCTTATTGTCTTGGTTAAGTTTAAACAATAATTGAATTGGATTTGACTGCATTCATTCATTTGTTAAAGGTGAAAGAAATATGGCAAACAATAGTACACTTTTTAATAAATTGATTCTTTTCTCGAAAGAAAGGTTACTAGAGGTATTTAATTCAATCGGAATTATCTGATACGTTTAGACTTAAGCAATTTTAGCCAATGTATAACTTATTTAGCAACATAAACTCAAGGTTTCAGGTAATCTTATATTTTGATGATTTTCATCTCTAATGTTAAAGGATTTGTTGTCCATTTTGAATAAAAAGTTTATTTGCGCTAGTGGAGTTCATAATCGATAACTGATAAGAATAAGAAGGTGAGTAAAATGTATTACTTTCTACTGCTTTTGACAATATTGATGAGCTTAAGATTTAAAAATCAAATTAACAGTATTTATTATTATTTTAAGTTATTATAATTATTACAGGTTCCCTAAGCATTCCATACTTTAAAATCCTAAAAATATATAAGTTCAAGAAAGAGTATTCACAATCTCGCCCTATCTTATTTCAACTTTACTTAACTCTGTAAAAGAATAAAACCATCACGTTGAGTTTAATAAACAACATAGCCTATAATTAGTTTTAATTTAGTTGATTTTTTTTTAGAGAAAATATAAAAATTAGAAAACACAATGAAAAAACTTTGAGCTGTAATCAATTTTTTAAGTACAATAGATTCTGCCTGACCTGATTTCCACCAACTTTCATTTAATGCATGCCAATCCACCTTTTCTACATTAACTACACTGTAAAAAATTATAAACGAATTAGCTTGAATTCTCTTCAACTCTTAATAATTTTTAGAATATTAAAATCGGAATAAAATAAAATTGGTAAATTATAAGAAAATAAGTTGGTTTTAAAAATATTTTGAACTAAGTTAAGATGAAATATTTGAAAGCCATTATCATTGAAACTTAAATTGGACTCTAAAGTCTATACTAATACTAATTCTATTAAATACTAAATATACTAATGATTAATAATATTATACTAATACAAAATATTAATCTTACAATACTACGAGACCCCATGACGGGTTTATTCCTATATTTCAGCGGAATCGATCGATGATGATGATGACGGAGATGCCAAAAACTAGCTTTCGTAATTAAAATGTATTTCGTGAAAAGGCTTTCTTGTTTTTACTCTAATCTTTAAAATGTTCATTGTTATAGAACCAATGAAAATCAGTTTTACTTTAAGCAGCTAGGTTGGACTGCATATAGGTCGTATTCGCGATTAAAATAAAGAAAATATTATACAATTAAAGTAAAATAAACATAAGATAGAACTTCAATAGCATGAGATTTAACCTTGGGTTTTGAGAACGCAAAATATTTACGGTTCAATGTGCTGATTTTTTTCTCACCTCTTATCAAGGATTTTAATTCTAAAATCCAAAACACATTTATTATAAATAAAATTATTAGTATTATCCATCAACTTTTAAGTAAAATTGTAAACTGTTCTAAATAAATAAAAAACAGTCAAAGTACCTTATACGCAGAAATAAACATTTTCTTATAAGATCAGCAAAGATTATTTATTATTATTGTCTGAATAAAACAATTTAAAAATATCAGCTGACTGATTAAGACTATGTCACTAATCTTATCTTTATACACTTGATATATTGACGCAAACAACAAGTAATTATCATATCCATTTAATTATGTTTATCTTATTGTTTTGAAATTAAAATGATAAGGTTTATATTTAAATTATTACCTAAATTGAAATGTCCGAGTATAAATTAATAAAGATTTGAGAGAATAAGAGAGAAATTGTACGTTGAACGAAATTACTATTAATAGTTATGTATTCTGCTTTTCTTTACTTATTTATTTATTTTAAATTAATCATTACATATTTTGCCCAAAAAAAAAAATTACACATTAATATATCATTGATCATAAATCATAATACCTACATAATTTTTTGGACTGGACCTTAAGAAAATTCAAAATAAAAAAAAAATGTAATTTTTTAAAAATAATATGGCCTATATCATAATAATGAATCTCATTATTATGATATAGGCCATATTATCTAGAACCTTAATAATCTATTAAGGTTCTAGATCTTCTATGAAATCTTAATTTAGAATTTTTGATCCTAAAAGTTGGATAGTAATAAGGTAAAATTCAAAGGAAATATAATTCAAAATAAAGTGTTGCGCAAAAATGTATAACAGTTGAATAAAAAACACTTTCTGATAAGATAATAACAAATTTAGGAACAAGGTATACTAAAATTTAATAATTTTTTCCCTCAGTAAAATGGATTTGAGAATTTCTGATAATGTTGTCCATGATTCCAAGAAGATGTCTTTTAAAATCGTGGGTATTCAAGATTGATTTTAAATTTGCATTTTTGACCGACATGGACCGTTTCAATTTTACCAAAAGAGTATATTTGTGAGAGACTCACCCTGGTAATGCCTGTAAGTCGGTGTTGAAATGGAGGTGGGTGGTTGGTAGGCCTGGGGAGGAGGAGAGTAGTAAGCCGGCTGGCTGGACCTAGAAGGAGACTCGCCTGCCTGACTGTACTGCTGACTGGCTTGACTTAGACTCGCCTGATCCTGACTCGTCGCTAGCGGAGGGTAGAACGTACCGGTCACGATACCACTGTACTCGTATGTACCCAACATCCTTTGATTGGTACACATCATTACCATACCTGCAACACGATGGACAAAAGTTTCTTTAATATGCAGTCATTTCACTGAGAAAACATCTAGTATTAAAAGACGGAGGGGTTAGTTGCATGTATATTTTATTCAGTTATTTGCAATTGACTAATTTGAGATATATATTATTTACAAAATATGGTAACTTCAAGAGGTGCAAATATTGAAACCTATCATTACCTTTTGACACACCCATTGCTGCTATCGTATTGCCCTGGGTGTAGTTATACGGCCTAGAGTAATTTTGTACCCTGAAACAGAAAATAAGTATTATAGAACATAAGTTTTATTATTTTATATATAATTTGATGGATAATTCTTAATACTTAATAATAATAACAAATAGAGTTTTACTAGTGTCATTAAGGTATAAAGCGGCCCGCACACGGTGAATAGTCAATATACAAAAGTATAGCCAATACTATTGACCGTGTGCGGAGTTGGTATTGATATAAAAAAACAGCTGGTATTGAATTGCATACTGACAATAGTATTTTCAATAATATTATTGACATTAATATTGATCATGTTTGGGGGGCTTTGTAAATGTAATTTTCAAGTGCCATTTATTGCGACACCAAGAGGAACAGTTCCACATTAGAAAGTGAATGAATTTAACTTATGTTGTAATTTATCGATGAAACATTTTTTAAGTAAATTATTATTAATTTTATTAGATAATTAGTAATGAAAAGTATTTTATTTTGATGTCACAGAGTAAAGATAATTACCTAGATGACTGGTAGTAAGGATTGGTGGGTGATAAGGCAGCCTCCTGATAAGCGGATTGCGAGGTCTGATATGATTGCGAAAAATTTTGGGAGCCTTCTGCCTGGTCCATTTCGTCACCTGGCTGGCCCTTAGGGCTTGGAGGGCTGTTCTCAGGGGTGAAATAATTTAAATTGTTATTACGACTTCGTTCGTTTCGGACAGGTGAATTCGAGGAGCCACTTCGCTTCGTTTGTTTACGTCTATAACACAAGTAAAGTAACATAAAAGGTAAGACCTTATGATATAGAATAATAAAATAATTCATTTACACATACACAATAACAGAAATGCAAAAATTCAGTACTTATTTGCTAAAGCTATATTATTTACAATGCAATTATAATAGTTTCAAAACATGAATCTGAAGCTTTATTTGTATGATCTTTTCTTATTATTCTGGAAAAAGAAAGGATTAAAATGCGTGGTTTAATTTAGTTTTAAGTGGAATTTACTCTCCGTAGAAAGTTTTTAGAAGGGTTTATAAAGTACTTTTCCTTCACCGCTCTTCATAGACGAAGCCCACCCGAATGCCTAAGAAAAAAAAGATTAAGCAGATAAAAAAAAACTCGCGTCCTAATTTTCATAATGCAGGAATGTCATGTCGCCTGGGCTGAGGTTAAACGTCGTCAAACTATGGCCCGTGCCAGGATCCGAAACCTGCGGTCAGGCTTTCACTTATTTTCCACACAAAAGAGCCATCTCCTCCTCTGAAAAATTCACTTCGTCGATGAAAGGAAGCTTTTGAACATAAAAAAGATGTAGGTCCTCGTGCCGAGCGTCCGGAGTCGTGAGGTGGTCTCCCCGTCTTAACAGGTTTCTTTATATCGGCCCTCTATACACACATGACGAAAAGGTTAAGTCGACAAAGGCTCGCACAAAGAGGAAGAGAACGGGTGAGCGAATGAGTGACGGAAACACCAGGAATCTTGCGCACTAAGTAATTTGCATATCTATATCTAACATTATCACAGTTCTTATCAAGGAGTGTGATTTATATACTTTAGTTAGCGATGCATCGGCTATTGGGCGATGGATGACTCAAGATAATTTCGCAACATTTCATTCTGTCTCAGCTCAGAATAGTTTATAATATATTAATGAGAATTAAATAAAATGTTTAACTTTTAAGAAAATTCTTAAACTAGAGTACTGAGATTCAAAAGAAACGTTAAAACATCAATTACCTTGGTCTGTATTTGTAGTTTGGATGTTCTTGCATATGAACCACTCTTAACCGTTCTGCCTCCTCAACATAAGGTCTCCGGTCTTGAGGAGTGAGGCTGCGCCATTTCTTACCTGTATAACAAATAAACAAATTAATAATAAAAACTAACCAACTATACAAGCATTCTTTTAATTGTTTAGATACTCGCAAGTGAATTTTTTTTTTAAAAAAGTGTAGATAATATAAATTTAATGAAATTATGGAAATCAAACGCAAAGCTATTAACCACAAGCAGGGGTCTGTCATTACAAAATAATAAAAAATATATTATAGAGTCGAAGAGACGAATTTTATAAAGGCAAGATACAAATGTTTGTAATCTTATAATAAATAATAAAGCTCCATCGAATTCCTGGAAAAATGTATTTCGTACATATTAGCAATCAAATTTAAATAGGGGCCTGTTTCAGTGGAACTAAGTGATTAACTATTTTCAGTTAGACTCAAGGGAGAACAGACAACAAAAGGTATTTGCAGCTGTCAAGGTCTTTGGTCAATAAATTTTCTCACGGTAGCCATTCTGGATCACGACCCCATCTAAGAGTGGGGAGAAATGAAGAAGTTACTCCGATAGACCAATCTATATTATGAAAAGTTATTTTATAACTTTTCTTTCTGTTTTCTATAAAAAATACCCACAGTTAGTCTCACAACAATTTATCTTTGGAAAGCCCTTATCAGTCTTCTAATTAGGCTTCTGACATGAAAACTAGATTCTATTCAAGTTTTCTACTCAATATCAAATCTAATTCAGACTAAAGTAGAAGTAACTTTTGACCAATCTCTTTTTGCGAAGAATCACAGACTCTAATCAAGTTAAACAAAGGATTCATAGTCCATTTGATTAGATGAGAAAATTAATACCTTCCGAATTCAATCCAATTTGATTTGTTGGACAAATGAAGGGTAAAAGAATAGGGTGGATGCGAAATGAAAATCTTTCTAAGAAGTGTTGTAGGGATTCACATTTCCTATAGCTTAATAAAGATAAGAATTTAGAACACCTTCTTCAATTATATCCTGCACGAGGATGGCGGATGGAGCAATGTGTACAAGAAGTTTTCAGTGCTCGCGACAAGGAAGAGGATGAGGTTACAAGGATGCCATTCTAGAACTGGCGATACAGCCTCTTCTTAAGAGGCGCCGCTTCTTTGTCATCAGGTAATTAACCAGAGTTCCAACAACAAAAGGACGCCTTAGTTTTTAAGCGAGAAAGGGAGACGGTCGTACCTCCCGGAGTACCTGTATCTAATTAGATATAGATGGATACAACAAAGGAACGGGTTTGGATCAAAAGACTCAGAGGACCGAAGGATGGAAGTCAGTCAGGCATCAGGGGCGACAACCCTTAGAGTTCATCACTCATAGGCCACAAGCACCACCACACCCTTACCTCTTGTGGAGAGATATCGGATAAAGGACTCGACCAGCAGGATCATTAGGCCCCAAACCATGCGACTATGGAGGGATAAGAAAATTATATTAAACAGGTATTGGATATAAGGAACAAGAACATGGACTTTTACCAGTTATGATCTTCCATTATCATCCTCTTCAAACCCTTACCTGTCTCTATACAGTATAATAATAGAACTTCATCATCTAAGGTTCATATTGAAACTAAACAATGTTTTTTTGAACTACAAATTATCAATATTTTGATAAGAAGTACGTACTTAATTAGAGCTGATTCAATGTAACTCAGAACCCTCCTTGACTCCAGTTCCTGACCCCAGCAATGTATCACGTTATATAACCTAATATGATTTAAGTCTCCATGAAAAATAATTTTGACAGGCATAAAATTCCCTTCAAGGCGATGAATAGTAAAATTAAATATGAAATATGACAGCGTATGCAATCATTGAACTAACCAAACCAGAATGCATTGTTTTATAACATCTGAGCACTATATCACCGGCCAATTGTTTCCTGGGCAAGGAATAATAATTAATATTATTATTACGTTTATTGTTCCTTAATGTTTGTTTTTCTTGTAACAGAGTCCTGATTTAATGTAATAATTTATCCGCTCATTAACTCTTTTATTATAGGATCCTTATCTGACCACACATACAAATGAATAAATTCCAAACTATTAAATAAGTGTCAGATTTCAGGTACAATGTTAAACTGTATTAATGCTAAACAAACATCACTTTGAGATAATGGGTTGTTTGAGCTATTCATTGCAACGTTACTACATGGGTGGGTAGAAGATTGAAATTGCTGCGGCAGCAGATTAAATCGAAACTGTGGATATTCACATATACAATTTTATCTCAATATGTTTGAAACACAATTAAGAATATATTTTAATTAGTTTATTTTTTTAATTAAAAAATATATATGAATGTATATCATCACTTATACAAGCTTAAAAATTAAGTTTTTTTAAAAAAATCTTTTTGTATTACTCGGTAATGATCGTCAGTATTCGTGTCGGTTCGGCACCCACTCCTTTAGAGGAAATTAGCATAATTCTATATTGGCTTGAAGTCAAACTGTCATTATGAGTGGAATGGAATGCTCGTCGTCTCGAAGCTGAGCCCAGCCCCTCGGCCCCGGTTCCATCATCTCTAATATCCTCATACATGTAGTACCTTAAGTCTCGTTAACATTACCTCTTAAATATACTTTTCTTTTTAACTCAAACAGAGAATAGTTGATAGGCTTATTTTTATTTTTAATTATTCGCTCGTAATAACTCGTAATTATATAGACAAGAAGTTAAAACGACGAGTGTTCTTTAAAATGATAGGAGTCTATGATTGTTAAAATAATAGGGCATCTTCAAAGGTACTATATCTTTATTTTGCACTAGTAATTAAAGTTTTGTAATAGCCATTTAGATCAACCTAACACTATTAACGTAAAAACACTTCTACGGGTAAATCCTCGGAATAATTTCGGATGTATGTACGTCATCAGTCATTAGTTACAAAATAGCTTCATCACATTAAATTTTATTTTTTGACGTTTGAGATATCATATAGACAAATTAATGGTTTCAATGATCTTTTCTTATTATTTTATTCCTATAAAATTTTCTATTAACACATGTAATTGGTAGATATAAGTATATACTGAACATCTTTACTGCATTTATGAACAGCTGGCATTTGCTCATGTATGGATAAAATCTAAATGATTTGATAATTTGATCTTATTATTAATGAAAGTACCTAAACTAGCGATAGCAAAAATAGTCTGCCACTTAGTGTGGCACATAGCTGCCTCAAGTTCTAATAACGTACTCAAATGAGTTATACTTTTAAAAACCATTATTATCTACTCTATTTCATTTTCCCCCTCCTTATATTTTAAATCTATCAAAATGGTTTTGATTTTTTACATGAATAAAAGTATCAATTTAGCAAAATTTATACTGACGATTGAAATTAGAATGGGACTATCTTTAAGCTACATTCAACGTTCCTTCCACATTTCTTAAAAATCACAAAAAGACTTGGGTGCGTAAATTAATGTATGTTTGTACGCTTGTGGAAGAGAAACCAATGTGCGCAGAAGGTTTAAACTTAGTATCGTCAACAAAGAAGTATACCATTGCTTAAACCAATAAACATAAGTCATTGATAAATATTTATTAATTTACAAATATATAAATTCTAACCTGATGGACCTGAAAATTGAATTTTAGGAAAAACGACTACTTGAGTCAAAAGCACCCAAAACGACCCAGAAAGAATATTGATTGAAATTTTAAGAAGTTTAAGTTATATTATACATACATACTCTTTTTAAATAAATATACTCAATAATATTTTGTTATTATTATCCATAAAAGTTGCTTCCGAGCTTACCAAAGGAAATGGACGCATTATGAATTCTAAAGGTAACTTTCTGTGCCTGCTGTTTTCTTTTCCAAATGGGCACTAAGTGTTTTTTTTTATTAAGACCTATACCTTGAAAAGTACTCATCTAATATTTTATAAACTTTTTATTTGTTTAAAGTAGCCCACAGTTCCCCTGATGTTAATTTCAACCGTTTAGACACATTAAAAAGAAAACAAAAAAATTTTGACAGATTTAAAAATGAATCACATCAATAAAATACATAATAGGATACGAGGAAGCTATGTGCCACACTAATTGGCAGACTTAGAATTATTTTATTACATTAAAAAGTATTAATAATAAATACTTTAATAAGTAAAATTTCTAAGCTACGTATAAAGAAGACTCACTCTATTTCGGTTTAGTTTGATATAGAGGTGGGATAAACATAGTTTGTTTTTTTCTTCTTTTTTTTAAACAAAAAAAAGAAGTTATTTTGACATTATACATATTATGTGCGTTGATGTTAACAAGAGTAGAGAAAGAAAAAAAATGTAAATAGTAAATACATCATGACATTATCCTCGATGTAAATATATTAGGTGTATATGACAACTTCATTTAACACTATAATAATATATGTTTTGGTCTGCGAGTCGGCGTATAACTGATGCCTAGAAGGTATTTACAAGAAGTCTGGATACTTGTAGTCTGGAACTCAAACACATGTAAAGCGTGGGAGGATTGTCTATAAAATACTTGTATATATTTTTTTCCGTGTGAGTATGTCAGAATGCGTCTGTGTCCGTGAGTAGGAGGAGTGGGTGTAGGGTAGCCAGAGCTTGACATGAGTGCTAACATGGGTTCCTGGAAATAAGTATCCTGTAGGTCGGTACTTAATCACTAAGTAACCTAAGGTTCTTACGCACATAAGCTCACGTATATACCTTTCTTGTTGAACTCTATAGTAGAAAAAGCACTTATTGAATGTAATAACATGTCCTTATATTGATCAATCAAATAATTTAGTTCTTTCTACTTAGATTAGGGATTATAAATAAAACTGAATGAGTTAACGTGACCAGTTTGTTTAATCTTCCTAAAAATGTAACAAAAATCGATTTGAACTATTTTAATTATTGTTGTTATTAAGTTTATTAAGTCATCCGGCCCAAAGGACCAATGTTCATAAGGAAGGGCTTTAAACACTACGTCCCGGTTCCTCCATGAAATCAATTATAGTAATAATTCTTAATCAAGGTATATCAAAAGGTCTAATCAGGTCTAATCTTATCAAAGGTTTAATCATATAAATAAATCACTTAAAATTTTCTCATTTAACCTTTTACGCGCGCGGCTAGTGAGAATAGGGTGTTTCCTACAACGCAGCGGACGCGACCTCTATCTATTCAGTCTGCTCTAATCATGTTTTGTGAATGTTAAGAAAACCTTTGATGCAAAAGGCTGTTTTGTTAGCATAAAAAAAAACTTTTTATCGTTTATTTGCTTCTGAAAGAAGTGCATATGAAGCTATTGATTTCATTGCTCGAACTATTAATAAGAAAAAACATTAATCTAAATACTAGACTAATTTGTATCCAGATAATAAAGCAGACACTATACATTTATAAAGATATATCAGACTATGAAAATATGCCTTAAGACTTCAATATTATTCAAAGGTTTAAGAGGTTGAGTGCAGCAGGTTATTGTCCCTAAGATTTTTATTCTACAAGTTTCTCAGTGGAGAGATGCCTGCATGGCTATAGTCTCTATATACATACATATTAAGGAAGTAAAGGCAACAAAATTACTCAAATGTATCAGTTAGACTAAAAATATTTTAATATTTTAATTAATTATTATTAATAATACATTTTTTCATTAACAATTCTCTTTCTGTTCTGTTGGACAGTACATGGTAGTAAATAAAAACAGATTTTTAAAAAACCTTAAAGTTTTAGTTTAGGCCATGTTTTTTATTATGTGTCTTCTTAAGGTTAAAGACTACCGATATTTAAAGATTGAAGTGAAATTTGAATATAGCGTAAAAATGGTCGTTACCTTGAGCATTAGTGCTGTTAGGGATGAAACGGTATCAGTTTAACTAGGGTAATGACAAATATATGTGCAAAGATTGGTCCAGATATCTCGAAGAATGGAAAATCTTATTAAGAACTCACTCACATTAAATTTAATTTGTATTGGGGACAATAACACTGGTAGACTAGAGTTTTAGTCTTTTAATAATTATAAAAACATTTTTTATTAGTTTTAAAATGACTGTAGGGCGTAGGGACTATATGGGATATAATCAAATTCCTATTTTTTAAGTGGACTAATTTGTAATTTGCTAAAATTATGCCAACCTTCAGCAAAACCTATTTTCATGCTGCAACTGCTATTCCTTAAATAATTATCTACTTTTGTTAAATTTAGTTTTATGTTTTCAATAAATCAGTGTTGTTCTATGATAACAATATTAATAGTGCTTAAACATGTCTAGCGATTTTAGTGTTTATCGTTGTATTTTTGTCTAGAGTTAATTACAATTATGGTGACAGTAATTATAAACATAGACTATTCTATGGTTGGGCAGGCAAGGCTAGTGTGTTAGTTACTGTTTAAACATTAAACATGCTTGAGAACAAATGGTTATAACAAGTAATATATAATATATTTATGTTAAGTTGAATCGGAAGGTGCGGCGATAACTCGCACGTCCTGCTTCTAAATGAGATAATTAGGCCTGCTTCTATCAGCTTTATAATTCCCAACTGTATCGTTTTCAGAGGAAATTATCTTATTCATTTTCTTGCTTTTTTAATATATAAAGGTCTGATGAAAACTTCCTTGTAGGCTATTTTCCTCATAAGTTACTTGTAAAATCTTTTTTTTGCTTTTATTCTTAAACATTTTTTACCTGTGTTCATGCTTTTTAAATATTTGAGAAAATTCTAAGTTGATTACCAAGTTTATAATGATTTACATTGTATGTTTTTTGTTTTGTTTTTTATTTGTAAAGAGTCAAATAAAAATGTTCATCCATTCCATTAGGATTGGCGGTGAATGACTTATGACTAGATGGTATTTACAAGAACATAGGAGAAGGTTTAGTTAGGTTTTTATCTTGCTCTAACCACAGATATAACATTTAAGATTGTCTTCATGCACTAATAACTTAATGTTGTAACCTAGGACTTCAAATAACCACTTTAAAAAAAAACGTATAAAAGATAAATGAAGTATGAAATATCAGTAATAGTTTGGACTGAAGACGAATGGTAACACTCGAGAGGGTTTGAAATGAAAGTGTTACGTATGATGTGTAAGTTTAACTGCTCTTGCTTTCCCGCAAAGACATGTTATGGTTTCATGACGCGGGCGAGTCTTGTGACTTAATTTGTCCCGTTGGCTTGAGGCTTTGACAGGACTGGTTGATTTGTCGCTTACCTCCTATAATTGTATCGCTTCAGTCAGACCGCAACTTGGGTATCGGACTTGAAGAGCCTTACGCCAGGAGAATGAACACCAGAGTTATAGAACAGATGAGAAGAAAAGAACTAAGTTCTTTTTTTTTTTTTTTTTTTTTTTAACAAATAAAATATATTGGATTTGAAAGTTATAGAAGAGGAAATTTAAAAATAAAATATTTTATTTTTGAAGTATTCAAATATTAATCATAAAATAAAAAGAATATTGGTAAATAAAAATTCCACGAAATTTAATATATACAAATATACATGTTTAAATTAAAAAATAATGCTGACTTGGCATTTACGTAGCGCACAAAGGTGTAAAATAGTTTGCTGTAATTTAATTTATATTTTCCATATGGTATATATTAAGATCTCTTTTAGCGAATTTTCGAAGAAAATTAAGCTATTGCAATGGCTTCAAAATTTTTTTAATGCGAATTTTTGAACATTTTCTCCATGGAAATCCGTTTTAGACCATTCTGTAACGATTCCTGAAATTTAACACTTTTTTTATGTATGTATGTATACATGTAATATATATGTGTCACTCCAGACGATATCTCACCCTAGGATGCACTTAAAAATCCAAACAAATTTTAAAATGTCAATAATATCAAAAGAAAGGATAAGTTCGTTGGCCAGAATTTTTGGAGTTCATTTAGGGGTCAAATGTTGACCATTTAAGGTAAAAAAAAAATAGCATAAAAACATGTTTTTCTCATTTTACCCCCCTCTTATATGAAAATATGACAAAAGTGTACATAACAACAATTACTGTAATCTTAAAGAGCTTTCTAACGACATGCATCTTGAAAGGTTTATAGTGTTTATACTATTTTGACTTTTGTACCGTTTTTTACCTGTATGTGTACCATTTTTTTTTTTTCACCCATCCAAATTCTAAACCAAAATTTTCCTACATTATCATAAGCCAATAATATGCAGATTTCTTTAAAAATTCGCTCATTAAGTCATGGTGCATGACTGGACTTTTTTTAAAATAAAATGTTATGTAGAGTGTCGTATACAACTCTTTATCTGCGTAATTGCAAAGTCAGAAAATGTTTTTAAATTTAAACGTGAAGAGTAGATTGACTTGGGAAAAAATTTTGAGTTGGTGAGGGACAGAGAATAGAGAGGGGGACAGACAAACCATCATTTACTTGTTCAGGATAATTTAGACCTGGAGCTTACTCTGACGGGGAAGACTTGACTACACCTAAGATATCACTACTTTATTATACGCGAGACCTATTTTTTTACGAAAGTGTGATTGTTGGGATATACATTTTATGATACATATATTCCAAATGTTGTTCATTTTCTTTAGTTTAAAATAATGAATTGATATATAAAGCTACGTCGAAAATTTGCTGCTTGCTGTTTTATTATTTTTATTTTTTTCAGATTAAAAACCTATTACCTACTTAATTATTACTCAATAGTCCAATATTTTGAACAATAACTAAGACTGTTTCCTACCAGTGACTTTATAATAAAAAATGTATTGTCTCACGTCTGCATAGACTGATTCTAAATGCAGAATATCTGATGGTCTGGGTGAAGGCGGCAACACGTAGAGAGCAACACGCATCAAGCCCCGCGTAGATTCAGCCTAATAGTAATCTTTTCACGTAGCCTCATTCCTTAACGTAGCCCGGGTCAGATCTCTTCGGCCAGAGCGTTAATACAACCCCCACCTGCTTCGGACAGTATAAAGACAAGCCGACAGCCTACATTTTACAACTATGAATTTAGAACAGGGCAACTAGAACTTTCTATAACCTTTTAATTTGCACTGATACAACTTTTAATAAAATGTCATTTCTATGAATATTTAATAAATTATACCAATATATAATGCCTGTTTTTTCGCATCTATACCTTTTTAAAACAATATTTACCATACCTAATAATTTTATGCTGCTCTGCTTAAACCTTATTTTTTGTCAAACGAGCACGGATAAGAACAAAAATAGATACCTAAATTTACTCTATTCAATGGGAAAATTAAATATGTTTTACAATAAATTATAACTTTCATTATTGCATTAAATAACACAAACTGTAAACGATGAGAGACAGTTTGTGTTATTCCTTTAGGATGACCTCCATAGACAACTATCTAACATTATTGTATTAAATTTCCTTAGTCAATTTGTATTTGAATTGATAAACTTCAATGAATAATATTTATAAGTCAGGAATTAACGTCGATGGATGTCATCTTACAAGATTTAAATAAACTGTCTCTTTACGTACTATAATGTTCTTTTCTTTGTATAAGCAACTATCGGCCTATTTAAATCCATCATCAGTGCCAATCTGAAGTACAAATTAATAAATATGAGGGTGAGTCAATTCGTCGTAGGGAAACCTCAAAGTCTTAAGTTGGTTTTCGACGTAATGACGATTCGAAACTTCATCATATTCATATATTTATGTAACTAGTAAATTCTTTAATTGGCACTGGTGATGACCTTATAATGGCCGAAAGGGGCTTTGATAAAGTTTATATTAAATTATTTCTGATTATTTATCAGTTCTTTGCTGTTAATCAACAAAAGTCAAAGCCGGTCACAATTGTTCACAATATGGATAGGGATATATGATATTTTATTAGAATAGTTATGCATAAGTTATTGGGATTTACACAAAAATCTATCAATTGTATTAAAAGAATTTTATTGCGTACGTACTAAAAGACATCAAAATTAAATGTTGAAAGAATAGCTTCAATAAGTGAAAATATATTTAATAATTTTCAAAGCAGCTTACAGTCTTTTTACTTTATTAGTATCTCATCAGTGCTGAAAAGTGAAAAAGTTTATTAAAGATGGGAGTGTAATGAGTCATACTAAACCAACAACTGGTATAAGACCGTCTAATACCTGTTGATGGTTTGGCATGACTCATTACACTCCCATCTTTTCAATTTTTTAATTAACATTTTTCAGTTTTCGGCACTGATGATGGTCTTATAGTGGCTGTAAGCTGCTTTAAAAATTATTAAATATATATTTACGAGGAGAAACTACCCTTTTAACATTTCATGATGATTTGATGATGATTTCATGATCCACACTAACGCTTCATGTTTTAACTTTAAATACAAAAAATAAATATATTAAAAGAGTTTAATTCAATCCATTTTAAAATCCACAGTATTTTAGTTAACTAAAACATACAAGATTTAAGTAATTATGCGATAATTGAGAGTAAATTTTAAAAGGCCATGGTTTAAAGACTGTGATGCAATTATCTTTAAGACTATTCCATATAAGAATTTCCTAGAATTTCTCACATCTTAATTTAAGTACATATAATATACCTGTTTGAGAACCTGTTAATACCTATCCAGTTATATTTATATAAGGTGCCAGAGGTTTACTTATTGACTGGACTAGAGCCTGGTAGGAAGGTGTACAAAGGTTTAACACCTTTGACTCGCCCTCAAGGGGAACCCACTATAACTAATTAGTTAAACCTCCACTAGGCTTCACCCTCTCAACATGCAATAAATCAATTTCACACCTTCCACTCCCCAAAACCTATTACTAGAAGAACTGCTGAAAGCATTCATCATTAACTTGTTCATCTTTCAACCCTATATAAGCTTTGTATATATAATTCCTCTTTCTTTAAAAAAAGAGAAAAAAAGAAAACAAATCTATTTAAAACGAAATCATCACCTCAAGCCATCTTCCTGCATTTTTAGGCCGACTTTTTCTCGAAAATATATGAAATTATTACCAACACCGGTCAAACATTTTAAATATATTTACATATATATTTTTCTTTTTTTTGTATTCTGATGTGTTCATATTTCTTAGTCTTTAATAAGACCTTCAAATTTTCAATATAGACAAGCTATTTAGCATCTGCCAGCCTTTCAATGATTTTTTTTTAAACTTTTTTAGTTGTATAAAAGCAAAAATAACTTGAGTTGTTATAAAGACATCAATACAACTTTTTTAACATACTATTTTTAAAATCAACACTCCTAATTGGTTTATAAAATATATTTATTTATTTAATTTTAAACTCATCTATTAAAAGTATCTTTGTAGTATATTGTAGGTTGTACAAATAGCGATAAAATAGACCTTATCAGTTTTAATAAAATACATGCTTAAGAGTTATTATTATAATTTTATTTTAAACCACAATAGCAAATATCATAACCAGAAATGTATACTGAACTAAGTCCAGAAAAAAATAGTGAGTAGTTAAACTCAATAAAAATTATTTAAGAATTAATCTATTTCGATATTCAAATTAGACCACTGATGAAACTAGATATAAATTATACATATTTAAACCTATAAGTAATGTACTGGTGGATGATTATGAGATGTAAATCATAATTACATTGTATCTAGCAATTATCTTTGCTAGTAGAGATTAAAGTCACTTTTACACAGATTATTATACAGGAATATGTTTAGTATTCTTGTGGCTAAGAAATGTATAATTATATGTTAAGAAGAATAGATTAAGTGTGTTAATAAAAGAATAATTTTTATAGTTCCTTCTTTTCTATCAATTTATCCTAAGATAAGCATTATTCAAAACAAATGGTCTGCCAATTAGTGTGGCACATAGCTTCCTCGCGTCCTATTTCGTATACTTTAATGGTCTTATACGTTTACAACCTATTAATTGTCAAATTCATTTTATTTTTCCCCGTTTTTTTTTAATTTGTCAAAATTATTTTTATTTTGCTTCCGAGTTTACCGAATAATAGGGTAACGGAAGCTATGTAATTGTTCTGAAGATCGAACCTTTTTTTCGGTCTCCGATTTCAAATCCGTTTTAGACATCAGGGAACATTTTTAGTTTTCTGTCGGTCTGTCACTCAATTTTTGCGAACCAACATATCTTAAAAACTAGCGGTCCTATTTTAATATGATATTTGGATGTTAAGTCATAAGTAATGACCTAGGTATATTATATGGGACCAGTGTTGGTCCCACATAACTTTGAACCTTCTATACTCATTTGTTTTTCTTTCACATGCGCACAAAACATACATTCATTTACTCCTATATCTTCAAAAGTACTCATCTGATTTTTATATTTTTATGAAATTTGGGTTGTTTTTTTTGAAAGTATTCCGCAAATAGCCCCAGATTAATTTCAACCCCCTGCGCTCTTTACATTTGCCAAATTGATACTTTAATTAATGTAAAAAATCAAAACAATTTTGATAGATTTAATAAACTATAAGGATGTAAAAGCATAAAATCATTAAAGTATACGAAATAGGACACGAGGAAACTATGTGCCACACTAATTGGCAGACTATCTGTTTATTTAATAAATTTAAATTTGTATATTCATTCAATGATAGAAAATATGCATGAAGAAATTATAATATTAATTTAAAAAAAAAATATAATTATACTATTCGAATTATTTCTAATAATTTTCAACTAGCTCTTCAATCATTTCCACAGTTAATCTTGTAAGAAGACATTTTAACACAAGTTTTTTTTTTTTAGATAGAAATCATTGAATGAGATAAAGTATACCGTAACGATCAAAATAAGCATTTAAATATTTCTTTTCTGCTTTATTTCAGCTAATCATTGCAATATTTAATAGCGTATATAGCAGAAATTTGAGTGCTCGGATGCTTCCTACATTGAGGAACGTCTTTGAACGTCCTTTTATTTCCTAGAATGTAAAATAAGCTTTACATCTTATTAAGTCTCGCACGCTTTCGAGGAATTCAACAGGGAGACGGACATTGTTTACTCGGATAGAGAGAAAAAAACACCTGTGTTTTTGTTAAGTCAGTCGGTCACTCAAATCATCAATGACTTTTAACTGATGCGTCTCGCTTTTTATTTCTAATCAGCAATTTCTACCAGTCAGACTTGTTTTTGCAATAAAACAAAGGTTTCTTAAACAATTAATGAACACAATCAATATTTCTATGGATCAAATTAAATAGAGCAAACAGTGTACAAAAATGTTGGTCCTTGGCTAAACATCAAAAGGTTCAAATTTGTAACCTAACAGATAAAATTATACAAATTGCATGCAGATACTGTATAATAACCGGTAATAGTTTAATTTTCAGGTGGTACAAAAAAATAACTACAATAAGGAACTCTATAAGAGACATAGAGCCTGGACAAATCCTGGACGCTCATTGAGGTGCAGGGTAGCACGAAGTTTTTTCAACGGTAGAAATATACGAGTCCTTGCGGATTGACACGCCAGAGCCACTAGCGCCTGGGGTGCCACGTGTGGTAAAGTACTGCCCTGCCCAAATCTGCGTTTCAATTCGTGTGGTTTCATAAAAAAAAACTGTGCTGCCCTGCCCTGCGTTGTCTGCGTCTAAATGTGCGCCCGTAAACCTGGCTAAATGTGCGAGCTAAACCTTGCCATAAAAAGGCTGCAAGGGATGAATTCTAAAACAATAATATTATCGGAGTTAATAATAATTATTATCATATCAATAATTGTCTTAGGTTAATTGTTACTGTTGCGCTCATATTAAGATACGTATATTGATAAAAAGTTGATTTTATAAAGTTTAGTCATGGAAGAATATGTACTATTCTTAGCTGGCAGATTAATTAGACTATCAAAGAATTGCAGAAAGAATGTATTAGCAACTTCCAGGTAGTACTAAGCTTCTTTTTACTTTCTAGCAAAAATACAACGTAAATTTCCTCTTCTAATATTTCCTTATCTGGTCTTAATAAGAAGACCAGAAAAATAATTTTAAATAATCGATCTTTAAATCAAAGCCAAAAACATGCAGCCAATGACAATTAATCCTTAAGAGAATAAATCAAAGCGTATTTTCATATTTCAAATATTATTTACTGATACGTTGAAGACATCAAATCAATTGAACGTTTGTCTTATTCAGTATTAATTACAGTGTTGATTTTATCTTTAGTCGGTAATAGTTGTACCTGGATACTTGAATGAAACAAGAAGATAAAGGATGAGCTGTGTAAAGATGCGCAGAGCGTAGGTGGAAAAAAAGCCATGAATAAAACAAAGACAAACTGGACATCAAACATCAACACTAGGCTTATTAACAATAAGATTTAATGAATGAATTCCAAGCCTATTCATTGTGGTACCGGTAACGTACACACGAGGTTCATTCATCGGCCAGACTTCATTCATAATACAAACCCAAGAGACAACTGCACCTTAAGGATCTTAAAACAAGAGACAGTACAAACAACAATAGGGCATAAAATAAACTCTTGGATTGGCAAGACTGGATATCGACACGGTGCTGACATCCCTTTGACCATATTGGATATAGTGAACATGCCATGGGACTTGTACTGCTTGTTTTTGCTTTATTGCGGTAACCGATGATGTACCGTGTAGGCCGGGGTTGAAGGTTAATAACTAGAAATTGTCAAGTCGAGAATAATAATTGTTAATGCGATATTCTAGACTGACTCATATAACAATATATAAATTAAAAAGAAAATAAATAATTTTTAAAAAGCCGAGCATAATTAAAATTCATTTATTACACACAGTTTGGATTAACAATAAAGCAATAAAATTAATATATATGATTTGCTTTATAATATATGAGACGCTCATAAATAGCTCAAATGAGCATGACACATATTTAGCAATTAAGTCGACTTATTCACAAGCCCTCGTTGTTTCCATCCTAAAATAAACATCAATCTACACATCTCAGATATTCCAAATGTTACCAAAGAAGGTATCTTCTTTTTTTAAATTTTTATTCCTTGAAAAAATAGATAAGTTGAGCATCAACTTTAATGTTTAATATTTTATATAGTTCAACATTATTTACATCCTGCGTTTACTGTGGGATTCAAGAAATTGTAAATTTGCTTAAATTATCTTCTTTTTTTATCGATTGAGTATACTTATTATATTATATATAAGGTTGTCCATTTTTTAACAATATAAAATAAATAAATAAGAATTAACCGGATGACGTCTATTTTGACCTATTATTCGCGAGTAAAAAATAATACATTTTTAATATATATGCAGTCGTATACATATTATACCATATATATCATATGCTACGTGGATGTCCTCTACATAAGAGTAGGATCAAATTACATTTACCATCTCACTCCGAGTCTAAACCAAGACAAAGTTAGTGACAAGACTTGAAATGGGTGAAATGAAATGACAAGATAAAACCAAATGATAGATAAAGTGCGATATAGGATAGAAGATGAATAATACATGGCTATGCTCCGACCCACGCCCCCACTCCGTCAACCCCGTGACGTCACTTCCTCAATACATCCTTTCCTCTCTAAAGCAGGATAATTACCCGAGAAGCTTTTTTGATTGTTTGCCAACAGAGTGGGAGAGAACGATCTATCGGGAAAGGTTGGAGGGAAAAAGTTGGAAGATAGAAGCGAGAGAAACAAGGACGAAGGATAGACGGGAGATAGAAGTGGAGGAACGGTTTCTCGAGAAAGGCGAAGAGGCAGGAGAGACCCTGCTCGGCGGGGCTGAGGATCGCCCACACTCCGTGCTATATGCCCCGGTTCTTTTAAAACATCCCGGTATCTTCCTTGGGCATCGGCAAATCGAAAAATGGCCCAGAGGCTTAAGAGTGATGAGTCTAAGAGGCAAGGAGGCGAGGAAGGCAAACAAGTGACCTACAACTGTAAATCCAGCCCGGAGAAACCAACATCAGTCAGCGGCATCAGTACTCAAGAATAACATTACCATGACCTCCTGCCTTCACTAAATACACTAATAATGCCGTATTAGCAACGATAAAAACCCAAACAATATTATTACAGCTAAGTAATAATAACACCAAAGAGTATACTTTACACGCACTTTGGAACCATAACTTATGTCAGGATACGTTGATAAGTAAAGAGAGCTTGTCCAATGAATAAATATCTTATTAGCATAATACCTATGTAGACACAATAATATCTTAATTTTTTGTACCAATTTCAGCACAAATAACTTAAAAGTAGTTAAATATTTTAAATCCTCAGTAGTTTATTGAAATTCTAATTCAAAGCTAAATTTAATTTAGATGAAACCTAAATATAAATTTAGGGCGATAAATCAAATATGGTTTCTTACCAAAGTGATATTAAATACAAAATAAAGTGATACGATCAATTCATATCACACAACAACTTCTATCATGAAGCCAATTTGAAATAACCACAAATATCGAAACACTAACAATAATCTGAATCCTAATGTTATCTGTACTTTATCAAATTAATAAGAATATTGATGTTGAATAAGAATATTCAACGAAATAAGATGGTTTAAGAAAAAAATATTCAGTTGTTTTATATTCAAGTGATAAAATGTAAACATTTTCAAAAGTGTTATAAAATATAAATGAAATAAGTCGGACACAAAAATATCTTTAAATCATTTTTTTAAAAAGACAAAACACAAAATAAAGTACGAACTTCGGAGAATATTGTCTAAGAATGTATGTTGTGTAAGAAATCCAAGAACAAAAGAAACAAAACATTATTTTATCAGCAATTTTTATAGATCCTTGTTAAAACCTACATTATACGTCTGTTAAATTGCGTGTACGATATAAAGATTTGAACTTGAATTTCTTTTACAAATAGATCAAACGATAGTTTATCGAACCATTTTTATAATGAAACATCTATCCTTATACTTAAGCAAGTACTTGTAGCAAGTAAAATAAATAGGAAAGTGAACACACTTTTTTGTTTTTAATTAATAACCTTAACGATAAAATTGGTTATAAGTTAGTTCAATTAATATTTTCGTCATCATGAGCTTACTGATTTTTTTTTTTTTTTTTTTTTTTTTTTTTTTTTAATATATATTAGAGAAAGTTGAAACATTGGGACAACTCCTTAAATATAAAATAAAAAAATATTTGATGCGTTTGATTAAGGAATCAGTAGTCCGGGACCTGACACTGCCAAATAAAGATAGCAACCACGCCCAGGTCTTCTTACTTTTAATTTCAAAGTTAAAGTCCATCTTTGTGCTTATCATAGTATATTTTGTGTCACTTTAATTCATCTTCACTAAGGTCAGAGTGGACTTCTCATCACTTTTGGACAAAAGATGCATAAGTACTTTAATAGTTGGTAGAGTGATAATAATAATTGCAATAATTAGAGCATGAGTAACTAGATCAAATTGTTAGAACTGAAAAACATTAATTTTAGGAGGATAGTAATATTGTTATACACATTTGTAATGGATTATATACATATGTAATAGTATTTAATACATGTTTAGATTTCTTATAAATTGTTATCATAAGTAAATTAAAAGCCAGAGAATTCACCATTCAAATTTAAAATAATAAATATTTACTGTTATAAACCGATGTTTTCTCTGGATTCTACAGAAATCTATAGTTGATTACTTAGCGTTCTTAAAATTTTAGATCCCGGATATTATAATATATTATACTCACATTTCAATTATAAAAAAAGTGTTTTCAAGAAAATTTCATTTGAGCAAACTTTCTGACTAATGAGAATTAAGAGCGTTGATGGAGGTCATCTTAATAAATACAAAAAACAGTCTCCCCATGAAAGCTTCCGTGGAGAGACTGTTTCCTTGTATTTATTTCTGATTAATAGTACAAAAATAAAAGGAAATGCAATCAAAATGTATATTTAACTAATTGAATCGGCATGACTAAAACGCTTACAAGAAGCATAAACCTCGCCGAATACTTGAAATAAGTAATGTTCAAGACATTTCCACAGCTCTTTAAAACGTATCCAAGGACTAAAAATCACTAGAGTCAAGTAAGATCTTATCTAATCCAGTAAAAGGGATTTAATGACTTCTTATCGGGCATTATAACAAATTAAATTTACGACTGTATGAATATAACCCGCAAGTATACGCGAAACACTTCTCGTTAATGGCTGAATCTAAACGCGAAATGTGAAGGAAAATTGTTTGATTTTTTAAAAAAACTTAAAAGGTACGAGAAAGTGTGCGAGAGCGAGAGATCGGAATCTCGAAGTTCATACTTGAAGTATCGGTGTTTAACGAGTTCCTTCGGCTACTTTTCACCTTGACTCAACGACCTTTAAAGTAATACCGACAGTCAACTTAAAAAAAGGTCAATTGGTAATACATTAAGATTTGATCCCAAGGGGCCGGATAATCGTTGCATAGTGCCTGAATAGAAAAAATCCAATTATTGGGTGCTAATTATACTCTTAATAATTAAAAAAAAAGTTTAACACATATTTTAGATTTTACGTAAAGGCAAAAATTGTATTTTTTTTTTTTAAATAGCATTAAATTATATTATAATTACTTTTAGCGTTAACAGTTGTTATCAACGTCAACGTTGTTCACGTCTATATACTACTTTTAGTAAAAAATATATATATTAATATTAATACTCTAATATAAAGATATATTGTATTGCATTAATTAATTATTTTTACTCTCATAAAGAATTCATCGGTACAATTTAAAATTAAGTATAACATATTTCTAAATTAAATAATGCTAAAAAAATAGAGAATGTAGGTTTTCAAAAGCAACTTGAACTGAATTATAGCTGTACCGCTGTGAAAAATTACAAAATAAAACTAGATAATTCATTTAATTTAATAATTGTCTTCGAAAAGTACAGTCAAAGCAGAGCATGGATCGATCATATAAATGTTTTTAAATCAAAAGCTAAATAAACACTTACAGACGAGAATGAGATAATTAGAGAACTGATGTTACAAGAAATCATAAATGATTATGTTGGTACAATAATTAATATAAGCGTAACGTGTACTATAATTAGGCTTCTTCTTAATTATTTTTCTTCAAACCAGTTTTATTTTATTTTTAAGGACTGCAGTCCTTATGACTTGGAATATTTCTTTCTTGATTTTTTTTATTTATTTTTTATATAGTTTGAAGTTGGCAATTAAATAATTCTAGAAAGGTAGCAATTATGGAGCAAGGTGAGCTATACTTTTATAGAGTATAATCTTTACAGGAAACCTATAATATGTATTTTTATTAAGTATAGGATTATAAAAGAGCTTTTTAAATAGTGAAGGAAGAAATTTTAAAACAAGTTTAAAGTCGAGTCAAGTCGGAGTGTAAGTGGTTACAAGGGTCGGCAAGATTTCTCGAGCCGTACTTAGAACTTGGCGTATCTCTCTCCGCTCGCTTTGGCTTACACTGTTTCGTCTCTAATAACAGGCTATATAAACTCCTAAAGGTACAACCAACCATAAACGCAAAAAGCAACGACTCCTCCTTCAAAAAACCTAGCCGTTATTACTGAAAATATTATTAAGATTTACAGCTCTTGCAAGTAGTCGGAAGACTTGGTAGCTCCAGATATTGGAGTGCGCGAGTTTCTGCAAGGATCTCATGCGTTCGTAGATTCAACACCGGTGAGAAAGTGCCTCTGATTTTCTCGTTTCCCAAGCCTAAACCGAGCTAGAGATGTAAACTCACAACATTCTTGGTTTTACGAACGTATTCGGACGAGAAGAGCCCTCGGGGCGAACCTAAACCCGCCTAGCATCAAGTGGGATTCACTTTAAAATTACCTTTTTTACAACAAGCAGACTATCTTAAAATATCTTGCTACTTGCAATGTGATAAAAATTTACCGCGAGATTTGACAAAATTATAGGTATAGGATGTCCGCAAGTTTATAGACTTAGTAATAAATTGTTGAAGTATTATGCATGTTAAAACGACTTTTTATTTTTATTTATTTATTTTAAATTATTAGTTTTTTTTTAAAACTTATTTTAAATAATTGCATTTACAAAACAATTCAAACGCAAGCAGTCTATTTTATATAAAAAAAATAGTATTGTGAAACTACCAAACAATTTTGGTTTTAAATCCTAATAATATTAATTTTAAATTAATATTATATTTAGATTTATTTAAATAAAAATTCATTGTAAAATTTAGAAGCAGTAATGAGTTAAGAACAGAATTTTTTTTTTTCACATCCCTAATGTGTTGTATATCTCTAAAAGTAATTTCCATTTACTATCGTATACCCAGTAAAATTTATCTTAAGCTATTAAGAATAATTGTTGCTTGTTTATCTGTAAATCTATTACTGTAAGTTATGCAAATCGGAGTTACAGCTGCTAACTATTGGCTGAAGTCGTAAAGAAGACTCAAGTGTCAATAAGATACGAGACGGTCATTTGGTAAGTGAACTTTCTGAGCTTGTGAGTATTATACGGTCAGCTTTAATTGTTTACGGCTGAAGGATGATTTTTTTTGCGTGGGCGATGCTAAGACGCCCGTTTCGTAAATAAAAAGACCCACTAGTAGATAATGTTCAGTTGATGAGCTTTACGGTTTGTATTCATTTGTTGTCTTCCTCCCTATTTTAGTCTCAGGAGTCTTTTTTTAAATTTCTTCTGCAGGATCATCCTTAACGGTAAGTACGTGTCGAGTCTTGTATACCAATAGTCATCTGCTTAGTTATCCAGTTTACTATGATGACTTCTACAGAGTAGGAGGGATGACCAAAGCCTACCCTTCTAGGTTCTTTGTGTTCGAACTCCGTGGGATTCTACAACGGAGGATTATTATTTTGTAATGGACGGGACAACAGGAATAAATTAAGTGATGCAATATTCTAATTATGAAGGTACACCCATTATCTATCTTAAACCTTAAGACATTTTTAATGATTTCCATTTTTGATATGTGATCCCAAAGTGTGAAGTAAAAACAAAAAGAAAAAAATAATGTTTGTAATTGCGACAAACGGCGGATGTCTATTTATAATAAATGTTCAAATCATTAAAGTGAGAAAAACAGTTATATCAAAAATTACGATTTTAATATTCTGGCAAACGAATCAATCAATAATAATTTAACACATACATTATGACAGTTTTAACCTCTAAACGCTGAATCCTACAAAGGTTGTGTAATAAATCAATCGATAAATATACGATTTAATTTATTGAGCATAATTCATTGTTAAAGACAATATACACCAACATGTCGGTATGGCCAGTGAATGTGCTAGCTTTCATTGGCAAATAACTTGCAATTTTCAATCACAAGTACATTAACAAAGTAAAAGAGTTTCTCTTAATAAAAAGGAAAACATGGCATTTATCTACATATGTTTTCCATAAAAGAAAAAATATTGTTTTAAAATATAACCAGAAAATGTATTATAACTTAGTTGCGGGATAACAGCATATACATTATACAATAACAACTTCTTCAACTTTAAGGAAGATATCAAACATTAATTACTGTACACATTTGACTGTCTAAGATTGAACGAAATGCTGACTGCTTTAATCAATTTTACGAATTATTAATAAATCATATCATTAGACAATTAATGAGTAAAACAAAACTATCTAAGATCAGATTTTAGAAGTCATTGAACACGAGTTACATGCCCGGACCTCAATGCACTATATTCAATTCATATAATATGAAGTGCATGGGGTATAGAATTGAGGTTATCAATTTTGCAGCCCTCAAAGAGATGCCATAAAACTGCCTATTTATAGCCATCAATAATGCACATAATTCATAATACATTAATGAACCTGGACACCTTAAACGTCCTCAGGAGAAAACCAGTTTGTTTTATTCTGTCTAGCCGGTAAAAAACCATCATTTATGTGGTTATTAGACGAAACATGAAAAATGCATTATGCAAATGAGTAAAGCAGTAAATTAGTAATCCCAGCATCCAACAATATTAAATGGGTTAATCCGATTCACATTTTTCAAGCAAATTTTTATTGATGACCACAATTCGAATTCTCAACTAAATTTTAAAGATGATTGTATCTAATGATTAATCCGTTGATAAACTGACTTTAAAATTGGGGAAATTGGGAGATTAATAATTGGTCGATCACGTTGTCAGTGAATGGATGTCAGTGTTTTTTTTTTTTTTTTTTTTTATTCTTTTAAATCATTGCACCTGATCCAATACGTGGGTAGAAGGAGGTCAGAATATGAAAGGAATTGCAATTACATCCTACAGTCTGGTTTATATAGAGATGAAAATATAAATATTTTTCATAGATCAGATCAATGTCCTTACAAAAAATATATTAGACTGTAAGACTGATTATTAAAAAAAATAAGGAGATTCAATTAGCAATTGTCGATTCTGCAAACAAATAGAGGTATAAACTTTTGATAGTACGTATAACCAGCGTTTCATCCAAATTACTACAGGTTTTATATTAAACTTAATACTACCAATTAAATGTTGTCTTTATCATTTATATAATCGAGTAGTGTCCCGATGACGACACACCTCTAAATGATTTGTTATTGCTAAGCTAAGACAACGCACATTTATTCCGCAATAAAACTAAAAGTTAGTTTTGATTTGTTGGTCTTCAAATAGATATAATAACCTATCTAAATAGATGTAATAACTTAATTTACTTAATGTTATTTACTTAATGTTAATATAAAATTAAGCCCGTTTCCAAGGGCCTAAGGGCTTGTCCTGTATACCACGCGTATGAGTCTTTACAACCTATAATTATGTTGTTATCCAGCAATATAAGTTATTAGGGTTAAATAAATACGACCTTTCTAGCAATGAAACCCATATTATTGTAGCTACATTAACTTAGGTTTTCCAAAAAGCACATTTTTCAATTTTTGGGAATTTTTAATTTTCCGAGTTTCATTGCAATTATTTAATTAAATCAAATTTAAAAAGTTTCTGGATCATAATCTTCTAGTTTTACCATAAAAGAATTAATATTAAAGAAACATCCTAATAAGAAAAATAAAAACCTAATTGAATTAGATTAAGATGAACTACGTTCAAGACTCAGTCGGTTATTAAAAACAATTAAGAAACACGGGTTGTTTCATAAGTTTTATAATGTGTTAATTCAGTTCAAGATCGTTCACTGTGAAATATTACTTTATGAAGGTGCTCTACCAGAAACTGTTAATCTTTTGTATTTGTCCACCGTGAAAAGGGTTTTCTTCACCTTCATTCAAGAAAAAGATTATAACTTGTAAACACTATTAAATTAGATGGTAGGAGGAGGAAAAAAAAATCAACGTCTTTAATATAAAATGGTTGGGTTTAGTTGATTTTGTTTTTTTCTTGAGCGGGTTTGTTCAGGTTTGAGGTCCGATGATCGCGTAATGGGTTAGATGTTGGAAGGTAGCATTTATACATAATTCATATAGTTTTTTAAAGAGTCCACCCATGAAACTCTTAAAAGTGTTTTTATTCTCGCGTTTATAAACGCTCTACCGACTTTTAACAACATGTCTAGTTAGATCTGAAAACATATTGCGATGTCTCACTGCTAAATTTATCGGTAAATAGAATCAGTGAGCCAGCTATTGAATAGTATGTAATAAAATGTTTTGTGAAAATCTAAAATAACATGACATATTTAAAATATAATTGACTCGTTAAAAAACAAAACATATATGTCTTTTCTATAACCTATTTTTTCATTCCAAATTTAAACTTATTAAATTTAAGTTATTGTTTATGTCAAGCAATTAACTTGTGTTGTATCAACAACATTATGAGATAAGCTCAAATTTACGCGAGGTTATGAGTAAACAGTTTGACGGATAATGCTCCCCAACGAACTTAGTCTAAGCATTGAAATTTGCTGTAAAAAATTCGAATTTATGATTCTTTTGTACGGGCTACAATTATCGAACAACAGAGACGTATAGATAAACTGTATGAAATGTATTTACACGTGAATATGACGAGGAAAGTAGACCGATTTATTGAAATATGGCGCATACGTGTTCATTTTATCAATGCTCAGGCTATGTTTGTTGGGGAGCGTTATCCGTCAAAGCCCCCACGCGAAAGGCTTGCTCAAACTTAAAAATTAAGTAAAAAAACGGGAGTAAACTCAGATAATTCATTTCAAATGCCTACTTGAGTGATTTAAATAGTCTTCAGAACTCCACCCGTTTTTTCGAAGGCAAATGTCTAATTTGATAGGTCAATACTAATAAATCAACAATCATACTGTTAATGATCAGCTGACATTTTTAATATTTTTTCCGGAGGTACTGGTGGGAGATCAGCTGATAACTAATTAATCAATCAGCTGATTTAATGATTGCTTAAGTTATGCTCTTTAATAATTGACGCAAGCCTGCCTTTTGTATTTTATTAATCTGTATACATACTATATTATATTATATAAGTAGTTTTAATAAATATCTCAATAAAATATTTCAACATATCTTTCTCGTCAAAGATATTTAATCAAATAAAAGGTAAAAGAGTAAGAATATAATAAATGATAAGTACATATAGGAAATTATAAAGTTCTAAGAAAGTACATAAAGTTAGTTAACAATAAATATGAATAAATTAGAGAAGGTAAGCTTAGTTGGTTTATAGTTAAAAAAAAGTTACAACATCAAGATTCTTGGGAAGGGGTAACTTAAGAGAGGGGGTGGGTAAAAACAATCATGGATAATTTTAATTGGCATTGTTTTAGTTTTCCATTCAGCTTTATATCATTGAGAAATAGTACGATTTCTTTTTAGAAATCCCCCTTTTTTTCATTGAAAAGATAAGACTTAAAGAGAGGGGAGAAGAGAGCTAACAAAGGAAAAATAAAAAAAAAAAAATATAAGATCTGCCAAGATTAATCAAAATGTATTCCTTTAAATTAACAGTTGAGTTAATTAGGAATATTTCTAATTCATTTTCAATGAAACCTTACTCATAACATTATGGGATTTTTTTGTGTAAATCAAATTTACAAAATAAATAGGAGTATTTAGATGATTTAAAATTACATAATTATCTACAGCTTGAAATTAAACTTAATATAATAGCTTTTTATTCAAATTTTTAACGTCACTTTTATGTATACATAACTATTAATAAGATACATGTTTCAAGATATTCTTTAAATTACTTTCTTCAAAGAAATTTTAAGTGTTAAGTTAAAAGGGACTCATTACACTTATGTAAACACTTAAGAATTGGCTGCTTTCTTAAGGTTACACATCTTTATTAGGGGGCATATATAAGGGGTAGAATTAATATAAGTAGAAGAATATATAAATGTAAGTTAGAAAGATGAGAAATTTTAGTAATTCCTAAACTCTTACACTACCAAAAAAATTACTAAATTAACCGAGAATAATCCTAATTAAATATAATTTTAGTTGTTCTTGAAGCAAAACTGTGACGCCATTATGAAAAAATGTATTATATTTATTGTAGAATGTACTATTATGTCTAGTTTATCTACTTTAAACTAATGCTTTATTCCAAAGAGTTACTATACTAATATATATATATACCCAGTTATGAACTAAATAAACAAGTATTACAGGGAATAAAAATCTTTTAGTACTGAAATTTTAACTAAAATAAAAGCATATTAATCAGCACCTTAACTTTAATACACACAACATATGTATAAAATAATAATTAAGTATATTATAGCAGAATTGAAAGCTATAGATTTTTTTTTTAAAAAAAGAAACAACAAAAATAGCACAAACATAATAGTGAGTAATAACTAATTAGAGCAATTATATTTCAGAATTATTCAAAGTATAATTATTGAGGTCTGTGACCTCCAGCTGAGTTTTAAATGGCAACGTTGAGTTAACATGAGAAACATATGCTTTTAGAAATGTTATTTTTATATATCAAAGAAACCCTTTTCAAATGTTTGTATTAATTCTATAAATCTGAATAAGCAAGGGTTATATCATATTAAAGTTGATGTAATATTGAGTGATAATGCAAAAAAAGTATTTTTTTTTTTTTTTTAAAAAAAGCACGTGATATAATAATAAGTCAATAATTAGTCATAATCAAGAAAGATTTTATGGAATAAAGTAGCAACAAATGTATTTAAATAATATTATAGTAAAAGTACAGAATGAACATGATAGGTTATGATTAACCTATCACTGCAGACTAAGATTTCACTGAAGGTAAAAATTAAATTCAGTATAGTAATTCCAATTTAAAGAGAAATCAATTTAATATAAGAATTTCCTAAACTGTTTTATTATTTTATATAGCTATAAAAGGAAAGACGAAATGGTCCGATGTCTCACTTAATTCGTACGAGGAGTAAAAAAAAACCCTTATTACAAAACACTAAATTGGAATATTAAGAAATGTCACCTCGGTGAAGAGTAGTTGCGTAAATAACACAAATGAGGTCACTCACCGTTTATGTCGCGTCGTTTGCCGGAAACGGGGTTAAAAGGTTGACAAAATGGCAGTCCGCACAGAACAACAACAAAAATAAAAACAAAAACAGTCGAGAAGGGGTGCGCAGTTGGAGGACGTCTAGAGACGGAATGATTTTGAAAGTTGGGGTGGGGGTTGAGGGACGAGGGAGGCGGCAAGGGAGGGGGCGTCGTGTGAAAATACAGCAGAGTTTTCTTGTGGGAAAGTTCCCATGGAGGCGCGTGGCAGAGAGATCCTCATCTGATTAGCGCAAGAAGGAAGACTAGAGGGGAGGCTCCGCGGGCCGGAGCAAGTCAAGGAGAACTGTTATATACCTTCTCTAGTGGGCTCCTTCCGGTGATTTGGCTTGGATGAGGATGGACAGTGAACCCTGCTCACCGGTTAAACACTACTCACTTAGAGACCAACAACTCCGCAAGCACTAGTCATCAACATATGACTGTGGTGGCATTGACTTAATCATAATATAAACATCAAACTACTTTACTTTTTTTGCAAAACAAAAAAGTTTCAACACAGACCTAAAAGATGATTTCTTTTAACTTCACTTTTTTCTGTTGTTTCATTCGCGGGAACTTACCAGTTGTATTGAACAATAAGAGTAAGAATGCACCTTGTAAGTATGATGTAATAATGAAAAATGTTATATATATATATATATATATATATATATATATATATATATATATATATATATATATATATATATATATATATATATATATATACACACACACGCATACTTATTAATAATCCAACAACTAAAAATAATCACCTCTAATTATCATAAACAACCGAGGATTAGATACCTAAAAATAAAACTACAACAACAAACCAGTCATGCTCATGACTTAATGAGCGAATTTTTAAAGAAATTTGCGTATTATTGGCTTATGATAATATAGGACAATTTTGGTTTAGAATTTGGATGGGTGGAAAAAAAATTTGGTACACAGGGATACGGATACGGGGTACAAAAGTCAAACTAGTATTTACCCTTCAAGATGCATGTTGTTGGAAAGCTCTTGAGAGTACAGTAATTGTTGTTATATACACTTTTGTCAAATTTTTATATGAGAGGGGTAAAATGGAAAAAACACTTTTTATGCTATTTTGGACCCTAAATTGTCAAAATTTGACGCCTATATGAACTCCTAAAATGCTGGCCAACGAACTCATCCTTTCTTTTGATATTATTGACATTTTGAAATTTGTTTAGATTTTTTAAGTGCATCCTAGCGTGAGATATCGTCTGGAGTGACACATACATATATACATACATAAAAAAGTGTTACATTTCAGGAATCGATTAAGAATGGTCTAAAACGGATTTCCATGGAGAAAATTTTCAAAAATTCGCATTACAAAATGTTTGAAGCCATTGCAATAGCTTAATTTTCTTCGAAATTTCGCTAAAAGAAATGCTAAACATATTTTACTAGAATTAAATAATTTTTCCAGAAATATGATAGCAATATCAAAGCACAAACTAAAATAATATACTCAATTATAATATGTATAATGAATATATTTTTAGTATAAGTCTTAAGCCAAAATTTAAGCAACCCATTCAAACTAACAACAATTAAAAAAAAAAAAAAAAAAAAAAAAAAAAAATACTAATGAAGTTGAATTACATATAAGGACCCATCCAATTTTATTCCTCGAATCATTTCATTCATTTTGTGAAAATGAAAATACTTGGGTAATTAAAATAAAGATTCATATCTGGGCTAGGGCTAATAAAAAATAAAAAATAGTGGAATCATTGGAAGAATTGAACACTTTTATTAGTGGCAGTTCACTCCGAGCAGTATCTAATTAATTTGCTCAATTAAAAAGTCTATTAGTGGTGTTCCCCAGGGACAAAACTCTATCATGATGCTGTGTCAACCTTTTTGAAAAATGTATATGCACTTCTTTAGATTGTTACTCCCCTTATAAAAAAATCAGAGAGGAGTAACTATCTAAAGAAGGTGTACGGAATGCTCTTCTTTAGACTTTTACTTCCCTTATAAAAACAGAAGTGTGATATTCCTTTGCCCCAACGTTCATTGGACTAAACGTCCCTTTGTCTTAATAGTTATTTAGTTAGTCATTTATATTCTAAAAAAAAATATAGGGGAGTAACAATCTAAAAAAGTACCAATTAATGAGGAATACAGTTGTCAACGGGATAAGTTGAAATATAAACAAAAAAAATTATAAGTTTAATCGGAAGAAGGGCTCCAGAAGTTCCCTATTATACGAATTAACAACAAAATATGCACTAAATTTGAAGGCAATGATCAAATCATTAATTATATCATTGTCTTTCTCTTTTTACTATTGGGATTTTCGACAATACTTCATTATTAAATCGGAATATCCACGTAAGTGTGGGGTTCATTTTAATATTTGTACCTTCAGGACATTTTGTAAAACTCCGTGTGTCAAACCAATTTATTGATAAAATTGTTATTATAATATTATTCTTAAAGTAAAATACTTATACCGAGAGTAAAAGTTTACTCTGTTGTGTTGAAATTCAGAATACGGGTTTCTCGTACGCTAAGTTAATGCACTAAGTTATCAACCAAGCGTTTGAACTAGAAGAAAATTAAAATTAATTTTTTTTTTTAATACTATTTTTACTTATGTTCCAAAACTGTAAAACATTCAACAAATTAAAAAAAATACAAATACACACAATATTATTGTGTGTAGATATATAAATGGTTTTTCTTTGTGGTGGCTTATCAAAAATATTTGAAAACTTTTTCTTGATTTCTCACACATATTACACATGAGTTGTAATAATTATATCATAAAATGTAAATGGTTACACACATAAATACTTTTTAAATTAATAAAATGATAACAACAATACTGATTGAAGAATAATAGACTTGTATTAATAAATAACGAGGAAATTCAATATTCAGATGATAATTCTTAAATTAATTATTTGGGATTCATTGTTAAAAACGGGATTTTCGTTCTTTTTTTTAAAAATGCAGCTAGACGAGTTAAATATCCTTTAGCAGCTGCTAGTCTGAAGAAGACTGTGAGAAAATTTTTCGAGCTCTTTAATAATCTTTTCTAAATGGTGTAATGAGTGGCCAGGAAGTGCGTGCAACTTATCCCTCCGCCTTAAGGAAGTAACTTTTAAATCCCACAGTAACTTCACTGTAGTTTTTTAAAAAAAAGGATTACAAAAAAAAAAAAAAAATTAACACAAATTAGCTAAGTTACTTTATAATGATCAATAGAAAAATACCATTGCTGTTATGCATTTATAAAACTATACATCTAAAACTAATAAAAAAGTATAATTTTAAGTGACGTCATATTAAAAAAAACTGTAATTTAACTATAACTTGTACGTCACGGTTGCTTGATTTTTCTCACAATATAAAAAGAACTGAGGTGTTTTATTAATTTTTACAGGCATGTTGAACACACATGATTTTTAAAACATGTCCCACTCTTATTTAAGATAAAAATTATTTTAACATTTTGTTTTTCTTTAGAATAAAAATATAATTTCGTGGACATCAACAAAATTCCATACATAAAATTATATTAGAAATATTTATTATTTTAATAATACGTGTACTGACCAAAATTGTAGTATTTTATAATATTCTTTTATAAAGTGGTTGTAATTAACACACACATATACTCTTATAAATATATGATATATTAAGGGGCAGATGCGGCCTTGAGTGTATTCGTGTTTGCATGCAACAGGTATATGAATGTCTAAAAACTAATATATTGGTGTTCAACTCCCAGCGAGGTGAAGTACATAGATAGTACATTATTATTATTCAATTGTGTAAAGTACATCATTTCAATTTGCAATAAAAAGGTACACGATTACGACAGTATTTAATACGTTCATAAGGCAATAAAAATGGCGTATTAACTGAAAAATTCGGTCTTAGAATAGGCGAAAAACATTGTCTTAACTATTCATAATCTATATTTGTCCCACATTATCTAGGAAACAAGATTTTTTTCAAGAAAATTCACTAAGACCATTTACAATTTTTTTTATATTTTACCATTTTGGTAGTATTCATACTACAGAAAGATTAAATTTTAATTTAAATCAAATTATAATTATTATTCTCTACGGGAAACAGACAGACAAAAATACACTCCAGCTCCGGGATTTGAACCATTAATGTTGACTTCTAAGACTTATGTGGAAAATTGAAAGCTTAAATTCGGGACAAGGTATCATTAACGTCAGAGAAACTCATTCTCCTGCGTAGCTTAGTTGGTAGAGCGCTATACTGGAAATATAGAGGCCCGTGGTTCAAATCCCGGCGCTGGAGTGTATTTTTCTCTGTCTGTTTCCTGTAGTGAATAATAATTATAATTTGATTTAAATTAAAATTTAATCTTTCTGTAGTATGAATACTACCAAAATGGTAAAATATGAATTTCTAATTGATTGTACTAGGTACAGGTACTAATTGGGTACTTTATAATTATAAGCGTTATTTCTCGGTCTAGTTCTATGTCATTAATGTTGACTTCTAAGACTTATGTGGAAAATTGAAAGCTTAAATTCGGGACAAGGTATCATTAACGTCAGAGAAACTCATTCTCCTGCGTAGCTTAGTTGGTAGAGCGCTATACTGGAAATATAGAGGCCCGTGGTTCAAATCCCGGCGCTGGAGTGTATTTTTCTCTGTCTGTTTCCTGTAGTGAATAATAATTATAATTTGATTTAAATTAAAATTTAATCTTTCTGTAGTATGAATACTACCAAAATGGTAAAATATGAATTTCTAATTGATTGTACTAGGTACAGGTACTAATTGGGTACTTTATAATTATAAGCGTTATTTCTCGGTCTAGTTCTATGTCATTAATGTTGACTTCTAAGACTTATGTGGAAAATTGAAAGCTTAAATTCGGGACAAGGTATCATTAACGTCAGAGAAACTCATTCTCCTGCGTAGCTTAGTTGGTAGAGCGTTATACTGGAAATATAGAGGCCCGTGGTCCAAATCTCGGCGCTGGAGTGTATTTTTCTCTGTCTTTTTCCCGTAGTGAATAATAATTATAATTTGATTTAAATTACATTTTTTTTAATACTAATCAAAATTGAGAGAAAATTTGTTTTCACGACTTTGTATCATTTGTAGGGGGTAATTCCCACGTTATACTTAAATTATTTAGAGCTAAATTTCAATTCTCGGTTAAATATAAGAATCATAAACTAACTTATAAAATTAATAATTAATTAATCCGGCCAATTTTGTTATTTTTACAAATTTGCTATGGTACTGTCGGTAATTAATAAAGTCAAATATTCTTCTGACATATAATAATCAGAAATGTTTCAGGTAAAACCTTATTTTTACTTTTTATTTATATGGTGATAAAAGGGGAACAAATGTTATAAAATAAGCAAATTTTAAATATTACTTTTGCTTGTGTATGTTTTGTTTTGTACAAGAGATTGCTTTGCTCATTTGTACTAATCATTTTTTTTATTCTCAATTCTAGTCATTACTCAATTTGAATTTTATTAATAGTACTAACTAATAATAAGTGATTTATTGGTTTATTTTTATGCTAAGGCTCGATACTTTTGCTTATTGGTCGTATTATGTTTTCAGTTAATTGAATTTAGTAAGGATATGCAGTGTACATAAAATTATTTACCCATTAGATACAATAAATAGACGTTTTGATACTTAAAAAATAATCAACTTTAAACACCTATTATATGACAGTAGTGATTGAAGACTATGAAAAATAATAAAATTATACAATATAAAGAATATTTAAGCAAATAAATAAACGAATTAGACGGATTTAAATTAAAAGAGAAAGGTCCTTGTAAGGAATAATTTTACCTTCAAACAAACCTCAAATAGCTGATAAGAAAACCAACAAACAATAAGCAAAAAAAAAAAAATAATAATAAAACTGACTCAACTTCCATACTCCTACGAAATGTTACATAAGTCTTACATTGAGTGAAATACGAATAATAAATAAGGTAAGTATGGGTGCAGCTTCTGAGTTCTAAGACTTTATTTCTATCCTGCTAAAAGCCGTAACAAATCTAGATTTATTGAATAAAAACTATTAACAATTATACAGATATCTTATCCAGATCTTAAAAATATAGAAAGAGTTATAATCATTTTTCCAACAGTGTAAAAGAAAGATTTTATGGCTTTTCTACTTATACTTTAATATTTTATTTCTGTAAAATGATTTATAATTTAACAAAAGCAGAATAAATACATAGTTAAAGCGAATAAATAAAGAAATGTAATAGAAACAAATAATCCGTCAATTAGTGTAGCATATAACTTCCTCGCATCCTATTTTTTATACTTAAATGAATTTATGCTTTTACATCCTAGTATTATCAAATTTATTTAATTTTCTTCCCGTTTTTTTTAAATCTGTCTAAACTGTTTTGATTTTGCACATGAATTTAAGTATCAAGTTAGCAACATTTAAAGAGCACACACGAGGGAAATTAGTCTGTGTTTATTAAAAGACAAGTATTTTTTAAGATAAGTGGTTCGCAAAAATTAAACGACAGACAGACAGACACCAAGACCAAACATGGTCACTGATGTCTGAAACGGATCTTGGACTTTTGAATTCAAAAACAAAAAAATGTCGTTCTTCAGAACGATCACATATACTCCGATACCTTTTACAGGCTCGGAAGCATAAGCATACTTAATAATTAAAACTGAAAAGGTATTCTAAAAAAAATATTAAATATAAAAAATTATTATTATTATTATTATTATTATTATTATTATTATTATTATATATATATATATATATATATATATATATATATATATATATATATATATATATATATATAATATATCAAACATAATAGAAGAATACACGGTACATAGATAAGAAAATACATGATATTTATTCGGTAATTTAAGGAAGGGAATAAAACAGTTTGCTATTACAGAACGTTTATCATAACTGTAGCAGTTTGGTCATGCAACAATAATTAGTAATATTACTATATTATATTGACCGTATGAAAGCACGGAAGTACAAGAGATTGCTGTGAACCCCAGTATTTACAGGCTATTATAGGGTGAACTTAATCTTCTTCTACTCGCCGCTTTCACAGATCTAAACTAACTGTACTTACAGTGTACAGTACAGTGTACACTGTTACAGTGTAAGACGTACTTATCCCTGATGGTTTGTGGTTGTGATTAACTATTGTTGTTCAGACATGATACATAGGTATATGTTCAATTAGTTTAACATTTTATTATTATTTTTTTTTAGCAAGGTTATTTATAGGATAAAGATCATGAAAAACATTAGTGGCATTAATGCTAGACGTCGCATGGCCGAAGTTGCCTTAAAACGACCAAGACATAGGATAAAAAAAAAAAAATTGCCCCTAAATGGTAATGATGACACTAAAATCAAATGATGTTATTGCTAGATATAAAATGTGTAGCAATAAAGTAAATGGGCTCTTCTGTAAAATTCTTCTGGAAATAAATGTGGCATATAGCGGCCTCACGTGATTTTATCGGAAGAAACGTCACATGATTAAAGTAAAGTATAATGAGATATATTTTAAACTATGAGTGTTACTAAAAAAGCCAAACTATAAGTTAAACAATTAGTGAGAGGAAACAATGCAGGTAGAAGATGAAATTAATGAGGATCCATCAATAGTGTAACTTACATTGTCATACCATTCAAATTACATTAAAATCGGACAAGTTGTTTTCAAAGTATAACATTCACAAAAATGACACGAGACAAAAAGATACATTTTTCGTTCTGCTGAATGGCCAAAATGCTTTTGTTCTCTTCTATTGTTCTTATTAATATAGTTGAAAGTGTTTTCCTACTCTTGACAGTAGAATAGTAAACTTATTTCGAATTTGTCATAAGGTTTTCAAGCAATCCAGGGTTTTATATTAAGATAAATAATTTATTTCATATCAATTATTTTCTAAAAAATACAGAAAAATAAAATAATAATAACAAATAAAACTATAATTAAAAACAAAACTTTTCTCTTTTTTTTACGAAGAATAAATAATAATAAAAAAAGGCGTTGAAAAGGGGAAAAAATAGAATAATACATTTATTAAAGAGTTATTTTTTAATGACCCATGCTTTTAAAGAAACAGATGATTATTTATCGTGATTACAATGGTTCTCGAGAACACTGTTACGATAGAAAGGCACTAAGACAAAAAAAAAAGGTGAATACAAACGTAGGTGACGGTTTTGACAACTTAGCAAAATTTATTTCCTTTGCACAAGTTTCTTCTCGGGTCTTTTGTATGTGAGTGTGTTGGAAAGGAAAAATAAATCTGCAATGCAGATCAGCGTTAGTATATATCTTCAATAGGATTGTTTGGTTTCTTTTTTTTCTTTACTGAAGTCTCTGTTGGGGATTTTTTACTTCATATAAGACGAATTAATCCGATGATGTATGACGATTCCACAAGAATGGACGGGATCAGCTGGAAATTATTTATTTTCTTTTTTGGCTGATGTTTGAAGTTCTGAAATAATGGTGGGTTCTTCATTTCGTATCTAGTTATAATGTCATAATAAGCCTTTAAAAGATTTAAAAGTGAAAAAAAGAAGAGGAGAAGACAATGATATTTAAATTTCATGAAAATTGTTTTGTTTGTTTTATGAGATGGTTTGTTTCGTAAGGATGTATCATTAATTTTTTTTTTTAAAGAATTAGTTGATTTTTAACGCCTCCGCTCTTTTTATTTATTATTCTTCTATCAATAATTTTTGGGGATAAGATTTTCGTAAATATTAAATGACTATTTTTGGATGCTTACATCAATATTTATATAATTGCCAATTTGGATGGTTGACAACATGTTAGATTTTTAAATTTTAGAAACATGTTTAATGTTTGATAATGAAGGTATATTTTGCGTGTAGGCGTAAATAGATTTTGAAACACCTAGTTATCTTAAATTTATAAAAGAAAATAAGGTAAAATCAAGTAGAAATAGATCTTGAAATTAATTATTGCAAAAAGAATAAGCAGAGCCAAGAGGCTCTGCTTATTCATTTTGCAACAATTAAGCAGCACTTAAGCTCCTCCTGCGGCCAATGCCAAAACTAACAATATCAGAAAATAATATCCAGATTGAGTTTGTTAAAAGAAAGGACTTTTTCATCAGAACAAGTTTCACTTATAAAATTAATGAATTGAAGAATTGGAATTTAAATTGGAAGAAGTAAATAAAACAAAAATCACTTTCTTAGAAAAATATGTAAAACACTAAAATTCCAATATTGTTTCACTTATAGAACTTTAGAAACAACACTGGATTTAGAGCTTCTGATATCTTGTGAGATTTCTAACAATTAGTCAGTTTTAGTTAATACATAATCCTATTTAATTAGTATTGGGGTTGGGTCTTGAAGAATTTATCAACCATTAACTTATAGTGGTATTTTTCGGTAGTACCCTTTGAGTTAATTATTGTTGTTACTCTATGAGAATAGTACGCGGTGAAATAATATTACGTTATTTAAATCGAGCTACTTATAGGGGGAGTTTGCTTGAAATTGCCTTAAGTATTACCTCCTTTCAGAAAAGGTCATCACCAAGCTTCTGACTAAAATTAATTTAAGAAAAAAATAATATAAATTGAGACTCTTCTCTCCAGTATCTTTTCCTCTATCATCTCGGTAGATTCAATTTTTGGCACTTCTTTAGATTGTTACTCCCCTTATAAAAAAATGAGAGGGGAGTAACTATCTAAAGAAGGAGTATGGAATGTTCTTCTTTAGACTGTAACTCCTCATAAAAAAAACATAAGTGTGATATTCCTTTGTCGAAAGTACATTGGACTAAACATACCTTTGTATTAATAGTTATTTAGTTAAAGAGTCATTTATATTATATAAAAACACAGGGGAGTAACAATCTAAAGAAGTATCCAATTTTCCAGAAAATTATTTATAACTGGCATATACATATAGATCACCTTGTCATTTTTAAAAAATCTTACTCACTGGAAATATATTTTTTCCCGTGGTAGGCTGTGAAATAGTAACTTTAGAGCATAAAAAACATAGCTAAAATCCATTTTTTATTTACGTGGACTTAAAAAATCTTTTCATTACTCCTAGCTGAAAAGAAATAAAGTTTTACGTCCTAGGACGTAAAAGTAAAAAAAAAATTCTTTCGTGCTGGTAGTTATCAAAACTTCCGTTTTAGCGCAGCAATCTTTGTAGAATTACTTCTTAGTACGATTAAAATCCGCTAGATGTCAATGCGTTTTATTTATCTTTTCTTATAGTGCAACCTCTTTTTAAGGTTTCTTTTTTTAAATCTTAAGTATGTACTAATATTTGTTATTATTATATTGATTATTGGTTAATATTTAATGTTTTTTCATTGTCTGCTATACCTCGGAAAAAATAGCATATGCTACACGACTGTGAAGTGCAGTGGCGTATCCAGGGAGGGCACAGGGGGCACGTGTCCCCCCCCCCCAGACGGGCCCAGACCCGATAGAGTAAAAAAAAAAAAAAAATACGGCGTATTTTTTTTTAATACATATTTTTACATTCACCTCATATTCAATTTCACCTCAGATATGCATAAAAGCGCTGTTTTGAGAGGTCATATTTTCAAAATTTTCCGGGGGAGGGCCCACGGACCCCCCCCCCCCATTAATTAACTGCAGACGACGTCCATGTATTGTACAGCAGTAAGCGTCAGCATAACATTTTCTAACGAATACGTTAAAACAGTTATTGTTACTTAGGCAGCTTCTTTGATCAATAAGTAGTTCCCTTTACTTGTTACCACTACGAATTCCCCCCCCCCCCCATCTAAGCTGACTTAGAATGTGCCCCCTCCAGACCTAGCCGCTGGATACGCCACTGGTAAAGTGTTTTTTCTTTACCTAAGCAATATTTACTGTCGAGCGAAGCGAGACAGTAAATGTAATTGCCGCAGTAAAGAAAAAACTCACTTCACAGCCTAGTAACATAATATTATATACTATTAAATATTTTTTGTTTATTTAGGTTTTATGGGACGCAGCACCCGAAAGTACAATAATGATGTGAAATGAATTAATTCAAATTTAAAGGTACATTTCCTCAAATTCGGTCCGAATAATGATTTTACTGAACATCAAATTTCATTGAAATTAGTTCAGTAATTTCAATCACGCTCCTGCATAGATGACAGACAAACATTTATTAAAAACCTTTATTGAACCAAGGGCTGACTGAATCCATCATAATCGAAATTTTGTTAAAAGTAAAAATTCAAATATGCATGTTACTACTGTCAATAAAACTGGTAAAATAGTATTAAAAATATTTTAAAAAAAAAGCTATAATAGATTAATAAAAAGCATTGATATAAAGCATTAGAAGCAATGAGTATAGTTTAACCTCATATTACCAGGTCAAGTATCTGGAATTATCCACATCAATACACCTATTTCAATTATTTATGATTAATGATTATGTAAGGTTTTTATTTTTTTTCATTTTTACTTTCTGGTACTAATTTGCGGTTTTTGATCTTATCACAAATGTATAACTTTTATTGTTGGTGTACGTATAGCGATTAATTTATTTATAATTGAGGTTTATAATACAATTTTAATCTATTCCAGTAAAATAAATTCTAGAAAGACTTAAAAATCAGTTTTAAATACAAATATACAAAAAGCGAATAAATCCATGATAAAGTGTAGTGTAATAAGCAAATATATAGTAAAATAAATAAATATAGAGTTAAATAGGTAATATATAGGTTAAGGTGGTCATAAGTATATAGTTTTAATCTAAATAGGTATCAAATAAATCATACTAAAAAGTATTTCTGATGTTTATTAAATTACTATTTTTAATAAAATATTAAGGTTTAACAAGGAATGAAAAAAAAATCTTCTTCATTCTTCCTCTCCTAAAATGAATTATGAATTATCTTATTAAACTTTTATAATTTTAATTGTTATATACAAAATTATTTTCTAACCCTCGGGAACGCGCGGTCCTGTGAGGCCTAAATTTGAGATATAACTGTGAAATTGAGATAGATGTGGGTGCGATTAGAAGCTAGGTATTTTTCTAGCTACATTTATTTTCATCAAGAGAATCAGTCAGTGTTTGACATCGTACGTGATTATACTTCAATTATGTGCCCATATTTGAATGTGCCCATTTTTTTCCTAATTTTTTTCCAAATGTCAGTGTTATGATCTGGTTTTAGCTTCTATTGAGCGCTTATCTAGTGGCTGCTTGCAGCTGAATAAGGCTCATTAAAAAAAAAAAAAAAAAAAAAAAAAAAATATATATATATATATATATATATATATATATGTATATATATATATATATATATATATATATATATATATATATATATATATATATATATATATATATATATATATATATATTGTCCTGTCAGGGGACCCGCGCCACTTTCACTTAAATTTTAGTTTACGCTAATTTTAGTGAAATTTATACATATAATACAAAATAAATTATTATGGTACCTGAATTAAAAATAAGAAATAAGATTCAGAAAAAAAAAAAAAAATGAAAATTATAATTGAGACTGACTAATTTTGTGCTTATAAACTATGAGACTAAACAACGGTATTTTATAAATTAAAAAAAAAAAATAATAAAACAATAAAACCAATTTAGATATGTTTCATAATATTTTGCTAAAATGGTTTCAAGTTTACATTAATTTTACCTGTTGTTTGGGCATATAAACCAGATTATGTCCTATCAGGGGTCCGCGCCTCCTCGTGTCTGTATTAGACCGCGCGCACCCGAGGGCTAAAATAGATTTAGGAAATTTTTAAGGTATTATTTATTTCTAATGTTTTCCGGGACAAAACAAATTCTCTGATGAGTTATTACTTCGGAAGTTTACGCGTGAAACATTTAAAGATATATATACTTTATAAAATCGTTTATATTTGCCTTCCGCTACTTATGGAATATTTCTTAATTAATCAAAACATTAAAACCAGAAAATGACCCTTTAAAAAATGTAAAAAAATATAATTCAGTCTTAAAAAGGGTCATTCGATGTATTAATTACTTTAAAAAACCACATCGCAAAGATAATTACCGCTTATGATAAAAAGCACCAACTGTATATTAAACGCATTACTGTGACGTATCCATGGGAACCACATGGTTTCTACATATAATATATGTATATACATATATAAGCCGTGGGAACAGGTAGGTACCTGCTATACACTAACACGCATACAGGTACAACAGATAACCATCTTAACTTCTCCCCCACCCACCTACCCCTCTTATAAGGTCCTTTAACTTTTTTTTTTACCGTATAAAATTTTCATTTTTATTAAATTATTATATCAAAATATAATTATATCCTACATTTAATTAAATACTATAAAAGCATAAAACATTTCTTTTTTTGTTTACCGTTTGATTTAATTCGCTCACACGATTTACTTCCACCAGGGGAAAACCTTACGGTATTTACAAATCGGGCATATATATAAATAAATATATATATATATATATATATATATATATATATATATATATATATATATATATATATAAAATATATATATATATATAAAATTACTTAATAAGAATAATAAAATGTTATAATTGAATAACTTTAAAATTTTTTATTAATTTAACACAATGAACTTATTGAATAAATTCAGTAGCTTAAATGCTGACAATTATCAGCATTTAAACAGAATAATTATAAGTATCTAATACAAATTATAATCAATACTTACTGCGCCAAATAGGTTATTTGTTTATGAAAATGAAGTGACTCACCTGAAACAGAGAAAATTAATAAATTAATATTAAATAATAATTACTTCATACAATAGCCGGAAAAATACCACAAAATGTAAGTAGATAGGTAGGGAACTCCAACAGCGATATTTAAAAGTTAAAACAAAACTATAACAGAATGTGTTAAATTTAATTACATATCTGAGGTGTGATTAATAAAATGAAATTAAAACAATAAAATAAACTATTTCATTCATAAGACTAGGTCAATAACATAGGATTAGATCAATAACATTGACGCGTTCAATCATAAAAGAAGGTATATATGTGGTGTATATTACATATTTTGATAAAGTAGGAATGAGCTCGACTGCATTTAAATAATTTGTTTTCACAATTTTGGACTGAATAAATGCATTAAATCTGAACTGTAGCCTCTAAGAACCCTAACAGACGAGCAATATGCAAGCATTTTTTTAGACTTAATTTATAAAACAATATTGCTTCATGGGCTACACAAGTACTTAACAAGGACGAAAAATAACTTGATGAATCTGCTTGTGAAATAGTTATTCATTTAAAGTTACCGCATTAAGCACATATAATGTAATGTTTTTTAAAAGTAAGTATAATGAAGTAGAGAAATTCATTAAAACTAAATTAGTAATTCAGTTAAGAAATAAAAAAAAGTTTTTTTTTGGTACTCAACTTTCTCCTTAATATCTAATACTAGGACGTTGTTAGGACACAGACCAAAGATTAATTATGATTGCTAAGTGTGAGTGTGTGGATAAAGATAAAGAGAAAAAAATAAGAGAGAGATGGAGACCCCAGGAGTTTTTGAAGACAAAACGTATTCATGAGGTTTTGCCGTGGCCGTATATACGCGGTCGCGAGGCACCGTCAAGACAAGAGATAGCCCCAGCTGGACGGACCCCTGTTATTTATGAAATGTCATGGACTCGCCCACCCCTCATCCAGCCCCACAATACCAATTAAATTCAAAACAGACTTCTCTTTCTTTCATCTTAGTTCGTTTTTTTTTCTTTTTTTTTTCACATATTATGAACCATCATCAGAGAGGATGCAAGTTTTTAAAGAGTGTTAAGCAAGAACTATATTTTTTTTAATTTAAAAAAAAAAAAAAAAAAATCGAATGGTATTATTTAAACAGAGAGAGAGAAAAAAGGGTGAATGGTTTCTTTTTCTATCTCTTTCTTCAATCCGTGGGTTTTTTTTTTTTTTTTGTTAAGGATGAAAATTTTTCTGTAGAAGAGGTGTTTCTTTTTACAACCGGTGGTGCCATATCGTATAATATAAAATATATTTTTTTGAAAAAAGAGAAGAAAACGAGTAGGAGGGATTTTCGAAAGAAAAGAAGTTAAAGTTTTGTGTATAATAAATAATGCATTATTAATTGTAATAGTAATTGCCGCTCGTCAATCAAGTTGTGAGAAGAAAGGTGAGTCAGTGTATCTTCAGTGTCCATTACTCTATTGTTGCTTACTGTGGGATGCTGTAAGAACAGCGAGCTTGGCACGGGTCAAATCTAAACAATAGACTCCTTCCACTGAAACCTCTAACTATATCCTTCACCAGTTTCTACTTCCAACCAGTCACTAACTTTACCACCCCTTACATATGCAAACAAATCACATTTTACCCCTTGAAATTTTTTTTTATATACATATAATTATAGGGGGTTTTTGGGCTTTTGATTAAGCTAACATTTGGATAATTAGGTCAAGGAATTCAACGTCGAGTTTAAATATCAAATGAGTGTTCATCGTTAAAAATAAAAACCTTTTTCAAGATCATTTAATAAATCCGAGAGTTTTTTAAGGGTTGTGTGAAATAAATTAAATTATTTTAACATAGCAAATTGAGGCTAATATCACCATTGATATCATTTATTGAAACTACATGATTCCCAAAAAGTTTTAAGTTTTTAGAGAAATATAAAAGTTCAGTCACACCAAAAGAACTCAGTGTCCTATACTGAAATTCTAAATCCATTAAATGTACCCACAACCTTTATGCCTCGTTTGCATTCAGCCCACTTCCGTGGAAGTGAGCAGGGAAGTGGGCATGAAATAGAGCAGCGCTACTTGCAAAATTGTAGCAATAAGCACAGGTTGCTCCCCTCGTTGGCAATTTTTCGTGCGTAAGTCAAAGGAAAGGAAGAGCGAGTGGCAGGGAGTGTTTACACTCTACTTTTCCACTTATTTGTTTAAGCCCATTTTGCTGTGTTGGCAATTTTTTCAACATTTCGTAAGAAATAGAAAAAAATGTTATATTATATTATAACTCTTTAAAGGACAAACATTCCCAAGGAATTTCGTTTTGATATCTGCCACTATTTTGCAAATATCGACATTTGAAACTTTAACGCTAAATAACTATTTCGGCAATATCCAGAAATAAAGTATCGATAGAAACTAACATAAAAGACGAAATGCAAAAAGTCGCTGGAGCTGCATTTTCTTCGACATCCTCCATTGCCCGAGATAGAAATGGAAGCAAAGTAAGGGAGGATGTAAACACTCAATGCCCTTGATGCTGCCATAGAAGTATTTTGGGGAGTAAATACAGCAGTGGAAGTGGTTGAATGTAAACGAGGCATTAAAAGTTTATAGAGAATGTCTTTAAAATTAAAATAAATAGATAAAGTTAAAAATGAGTTTCAACAACCAAAATATTTTATTATCAGTTTGTATTCAAAACACCACAATATAGCTAATTATTTATAGAGACCGGTTTTGACTACTTCACTTGATATCATCAGTTAAATAATAATGACCAACTGAGGCGATCAAAATCGGTCTGTACATTACATTAGCTATTGTGGCTTTTGGCTATAAACTGATGCATTTGTGTTTTTTTTTTTTTATCAATTTACTAATATATAGCTAATCATTAAAAACTTATATCTTCAGCAGAATTAAATTCAAACTCTACCTCTAAACCATTTTTATTTTAATTATAATTGTATAATTAATTTAATTCTAAAGACAATGCTTTCGCTACCATTGGTAGACTCGGAAGCAATATTTGATAAAAATCGAATTAAATACTGTGCAAGATGTCATTGGTATCACAATCATAAACAATACAAAAGAAAACATTAACATTGAAATATCAATATTCGTTCTTAAAGAACACTATAATTATTAAATAAACTTATTAGACCAGAAAATAAAAAAAAAAGTTTATAAACTATTTGAGTTATTATACTTAAGTATTAAATAGCAAAATTTCGTCAGTAATATAGAACTTAAAAAAAGTTAATGTTAAGAAAAGAGTTACAATAATAAAAAGAAATAAGAATGAATTATTATCACCTGTTGTGTAAAAAATGGAAGAGGCTGATTTTTTTTTCGATATGACACAGCTCAAGCGGGGTGAAATTAGTTAATAAATATTTATCAGGTTTAGGAGAATTTGCATACATATAATGTTTCTAAAACAAAGGTTATCATCTTACATAATGAGATGTTAGCTTCAGTACACTGTGACACATATACTAATATAATTTTGACCATATAAACTATCTAAACACTTTTGTTAAAATATAAGAATATTATAAATGTGAGTCTGTATGATTTGAATTCGGACAAAACTAGTGGGGGTTCGAAAAAATGAAAGGGGAAACACGCAATTTAGTCGAGTTTGAAACGACCATTTATCTTTATGAAAGCGAATATGGTAAAAAAAAAAAATGATATGGTATAATGATCTTTTTTTCTATTTCCAATACAACTAGTTATTATAGATATGACAATTGGAAGAAATATCGTTCTGTATACAAACCCACATGTTATAACGGCTCTATTCTAACCATGAAAAAATAGAAAATTCATATTGAATTTAGGCTTAAATAAAACAAGAAATCGCAAGGATCTTTTGTAGAAGAAATGGTTGAGGTTACGAAATAAAATGTCTATAAGGGTAATTACATCCGTGAATAAATAATAAAACTGTATCTCCACGTAAATTTAAACTTTTTATTAGTCAAAGCAGCTTTCAACCTTCATAAGGCCATCATCAGTGCCTTATGAAGGCTGAAAACTGCTTAGACTAAAAAAAACTTTGAATTTATGTAAAGAGACAGTTTTATTTACTAAGATAATATCCACAGACGCTCCCAAATTTAACTTATATCCTTTAAGTTTACACTAATGTAACTGAAAATGATTTATTTGTGATTATAAACAGTGGTGCGGTACTTTCACCTTCTCTAATTACAAATAGGACGAGGAAGGTTGGGGACGCAAGGTTTTATTCATTTTTGCAACTTTTAACGTTATTTATTTTTTTTTTAACTGCACCTACACAAACCTACACAAAAAGTAACTTTCGAATATAACTATTCTTTAATTTACAGTATGAAGCATTTTTACAAACAGTAATGAGTAATTTGCTGAGCATTTATCTTTAGTGTGACCGTGATCCCATGCATATCTGTGATCGCTCACAGATCCTACTGTGGCTGTTTATTTTTTACTTTTTAGTCTTTATCATGTTAAATTTAAACTATTTTAACCTCAATTACCTGTCACTGGTCGTCCTGGTCCTGGAAAAAAAGGGGGACACGAAAAATGCTATTTTTCAAGGACACATGGCGCAAAGATGAATTGGTGCAGAAACAAAACCAAATATATTTTTACTCAGGACGTTCTCCTCTTTTATTAAACACCCCGCACGACGCATTTACATTGAAATAAGTTAACCCCTTATTATTGATTATAAGGGATGATTTTTAGGGGCTTCCATATAATTTTCCTGTGTTTGAATTATTACACATAACTTAACTGCAAAGTTTCAAATTTGTTTGTTGTGATGGTACTTCCGGAGATAAGGTGCTTTACAGACAGGCAAGCGCAGGATCGTATAAGGGTCCTAGTTTATTCTTAAGGACCCTTAAAAGATTGTAAAAAAAGTGAAATTCTATGTGTTTTAAAAAATGAAAACAAAAAACGGATTGGAATTTTTAGACGCATAGAAAAAAAAATACCAGCTATGTATGTATTAATAACAATTTAAATATATGTATCCTTATAAATTTGCAAATTATAGAAAGATTTTAAAAAACTTGTTAACAATTGTTAAATTTGTATAATAACTAATTTCATATTGTTTATTAATATAGCCTGAAGAAGCTCTGAGTGAAAGAGAAAAATAGCTACATATAAGAAGAAAATATTTTAATTTTTTTAAAAAAAATGTATAATTATAAATTATAAAAATTTTGAATTTAATTTCGAGCTAGTTTTATCTCATATTATACAAAGTGTATAATGAGAAAAATTATATTGACGGCGGAAAAATTCGAATTTGATGAATTGAATCATTTTAAGGACTACCCTTAAATTTAAGGTACCTCGAGTCCTTAAAAATATGTATGTCTGTCGTCTGCATAGTTTAAACAGACGCGTGGAGCCTGAACTAGTTGGCCGATTTTAATTAAATTTGCCAAAACATGTTCAGAAAAATTGCACCCCGATGCGACATCGATTAACGACTATTTTAATGTTACAAAATTTAAATCAAATTTATTTTGAACTAAGCTTTTATTTACTTTAAAGGTTATTGTATTAAAATTTAAAAGCTGGATGTAGGACGTTCTTAGGTGAATACCACATTAAAATAATCTCGCAGGTTTAAACTATTGCAAGAAATTATTCTTAAGACCATTCCATAATGCAACTCAAAAGGACAACCAAATCATTCAATGTTCATTATTCAATGAGATACTATTATACAGTAATTACGATAATGACAAGTGCAGTAAAATGCATAACCTTAGGCATGATGTTTGGAGTTCATAGCGGACAAAGGACATATTTGAATTTTTCATCATCTTTTTACCACGAGAATTTGACTATAAAGCTATTCCAGTCTACACAAAGAGTATAGAAGAAGGGTGTAATCAGTGACCAATAATCTTCAACCATATGATGATCACAATAAGTAGAAATTTTTAAAGGTAAGGATTTGTCAAGGATCACATTAAAGTATTCAGCTACAAACGTTATGCACATTCATAATTATGTGTAACAACCTTGAATGCCAGCGAGAACTCATGACCAGAAATGATATGTATTTCACTTTAAATTAGACAGTATATAAGTAACAGATTTATCAATTCGAATTAAGTTCAATATGATTATAAAAAATGAGTTAAGTGAAAAACCATCTATTTATGCCAACAGGAGAACTCACTAGCTATCAAGTTTTTAAAGGATTAAATACATAATTTTGTAAATTGTTTGGTCACATCGAAACGATAATTTTGAAAACGGAATTTAAAATGACTGGATAAATATAAGTTAATTTCATAAAACCATATATGATCTAATATTTATATATTTGATACATTTATTTATAAGTCTAACAAAAATTAGATATAGACATCACTAACAGATAAAAAATACATTGATTTTTATCTGTTATGTTCTCAATAAAATAATTGGTGAAAAAAAAATTATATATATATATATATATATATATATATATATATATATATATATATATATATATATATATATATATATATATATATATATATATATATATATATATATATATATTTACAGGGTAATTAGCGGTTAACTTTGAAAGGTTGGTGGTGCCTTCAGTTTAGCCACTACTAATTTTCCTTGTCTTGTTAATAATGTTTGACGATAATGAACTTGAAAAAGGGGGTTCGTCAGGGCGGTGCTCCTGTTCTCTTATTCTTATTGCTATGTGTAACAGTTCACATGACCTCGGTGCATCATGTGAATCCCTTCATGTGAACAATTCCTAGTGGAGAAAATCTGGAACGGAACTTAGTCCAGACTCTTCTCGTGGAAATTCGAACATCCTGCCCGCTCTTTAGACTTTTCGCATCCATTCATACCGACGCTTTCCATTTTTAATTTACTACTCAATGACGTATGCAGAGTAAAAGGATATAACTATATTTATATATTATCGTATTCTAAAAATCTGGAACGAATAATTAATAAAATATGATTACTTATTCATTAGTTTAATTTTTTTTCTGAGTAGCTGTAATTAACATAGAAAAAGTTTTAAAAACATAAAATAAATATAATCATATGTAAATATATATATATTTATTATTGTTAAAACTTGTTCTATTTGTTATATGAAACTACTCAGACATTATTTATTAGCCTTTATATATCAATAGAAGTAAGAATATAGAACAGGAAAAGACAACGAGTCAATTCTACTCTATACAACAGAAACATAAGTATAGGTAGTTCAACTTGGGTTATAGATATAAAGGAAGATACAACGATTGTAATTATACATTATTATTAGTTTATTAATTATAGATCTAGGCTATACGTGCCCAAGAATAACAAAAAGTGTTATAAAGATTGGATAAACGTAATACATGAAAAAAATATAGAAGGCGAGCAATTTATAGTAAAAAATTAATCAATAAGGTTAATATCAAAAAATGAAAAGTTTTATATCTTTGTTCGTATTAGTCATCAGGTTCTAACCAAAAATATCAATGAAGCATCCCTAAAATATGTATACTCTTAGATGGAGTTTTACCCAATGGAAACCGTTAATTCTACATGGAGAAAAAAAGTCTAAAGCTTAAATTCTGTTCATAAAACAGAGTAAATTAAAATATTGAATTATCAATACCACTAACCAGTTCGACTAATTGAGTAGGTAAAAATATATAAATTCGTAAAAGAGTTAGGCAATTTAAAAAATATTAATAAAGAAATATTCTAATTAGCTCATCATACGCAACATCAACATCAAATTCGGTGTAAATTTGACTTGTGTATAGCCACATCTTGTATCACAAGCCGTAAAAAAGATCGCAATTAACTTGTTGATAGAACTAGTCCTTTACAGTAGTTGTAACTAAGAAAGGTTATAAAAAATAAGAACATAAAATGCGATGCTAATGTTGTATTGTTTTTAAATGTACCATCTAGATAAGAAGTCATGTTAATCAATGACAGACGTAAGAAGAATTTACATTTAATTTGGGCAACTTTGAATAACAAAAAAAACTTGAGTAAAATTTATGTAAGGCAGTTAAAAAGTTTAATAATGGGAAGTTTTTGCTAGAGTGAGCAAAGGCAACTAAAGGGATGTGATTTCACGAGAGCCTAGCCTAGGCCATTATTCATTGAAAAGTCCGGTGGTAATAAATAAAAGACTTCTATTTCTTTGCGAAGAGGTGTAGAATATAATGGGTCTTTTACATGCAGTAGCGCCTGTTCTTATTGTTTCTATACAAAACTCCGTTTTTAACAGTCTTGCTTTCTGTAAGCTAAACTAATCGTAGAAAATAGTGGAAAACGTAAAATTTAAATAGTTTTTTAGGCATCATTGAGCTTTATCTTTTAGCAAGCTTGTTTTATACATTTAACGCATTTTATTTGGTATTAGGTACGTATAAGTATTAAAATCAAGCAGCAAAAATAATTCATAAGTCAATTAATTTATTTTATTAATTTCATTTATTTTATATGTTAAATTTAGTTATTTAGTTTATTTGTTAAATTATGAAGTTTTAATAACTATAAGGTTTATTTTAAATCATTTTATCAGTTAAATTTATTTATTTATTAATTTTGGTTGTTAATTTATTTTATTTGTTAAATTAAGTTAATTAATTTAGTTTATTTGTTAAATTATAAAAATGATAAGGTTTATAAATTTATTTTATTTGTTAAATTTAGTTATTTATTAATTTAGTTAGTTAATTCGGTTGATTAATATAGTTAATTTGTTATATTTTAAGGTTATACAAATTATAAGGTTTATGCAACTGAGGAAGCAACACAATAACCTCGCATCATCCATAATATTCATAATTTAATAAGCCCATTGGCAGTCCTATAGGTCCATCACGGGCTGTTGAGCCCCGGACTTGGTTAAAAATTCGAAGGTATAGTGGTCATGACAATCTTATATATTCTAATTTATTTTAATTAACTAATATTGCAAATTGTAAAAACATGTCGTCTTTTTCGCTGTCACGGCTTTCAAAGACCATTGATGTGTATCTGTACTAAACGCTTATTGAAACAACTACGTTCATATCAAGGAATGATCGTGCCCACTTGTTTTAAGTTGTATAATTTAGCGAAAGCTATATATTTCTCATTTTTTCCCCCAGTGCAAAAACCTTACAAATGCCATTATATGTATATATATTTTTTTATACTTTATACATACATATATATATATATATATATATATATATATATATATATATATATATATATATATATATATATATATATATATATATATATATATATATATATATATATATATATATATATAAAAATATGAAAATGTCGAATAAATGCGAGGCGTCCAGTTGACGAGAGGGATCGGTCTGACCTTATTCTCAAGTGAATGGATCTTATCACGTTTCACGATAATTATAAATATTTGCTCGCATCAAAAACAACGTTAAATAAAATCATTCTAAAAGGGTTTTTTTTTTAACAAAACGAATTCAATCAAGATTTTAATAAACAAAAATGTATTACAATACCCCACGCACATATTTAGCTTTACAGATTAGGAAATTATTCAATATTCAAAACTAACACGGGTTTACAAGTAAAGAGTTAAATTATCTTGGATATCTAGAATTTGGGTAGTTCCAAAACATATATGTACAGTACACATATATGTTCAAAACATATATTAAACGTAGGTATATATGTATATATATATTTATATAAATGTAAACTCTTCTAGAATACAGTATATTATTTTATTTATCTTCTGTGTTTAAAATAAAAGCAATGCATTTATCAATTTACTTATAAACTATATGAAGAAGTTAGTAGCTAGTTCTATAAGTTAGTTTACATGACCCAAAATGAAAGATCTTTCATCATTTTTATCCAATATATTGAGATCTATAAAAAATATATTAGTTAAACATTGACCCAACAGTTTACATGGTATAGTACAATCAAATGTGTGTGACATCTAATCTTATATAAATAGAACATTCTATTACAAAAACAATGATGATGATTTTTTTTATTAATGAATAATTCTTTAGTGAATATCCCGCAAGAAGAGCATTCATGTATAAATTTTCAAAAATAACGGATTCACTCTCATAGCCTAACCTAGAAGTCGACATTTGTCAACTAACTAACACCGTAAAAACAAAAAAAACTTGCGAAATCGACATAATTACTAGATAAAAATAAATTTTTATATACTACGTTTTTAAATTTTCTGTTGACTAAATAAAAAAACATAAATTTAAAACCCTTCGTAATGAAGATCGTAAATATGGGTCATGCCAAAACAAACCAAAAAAACTTGCGGATATTTTCCGAACTAACTTTCCATACAGCAAAATTTGCTGAAAACGAATGAAATTCTGCTGAAAGATGGCTAAACTAAAAGTATTACAATAATGCATTGTCATCGTGTTCTGAGCTATACTACTACCTACTCGGGATGTTAGTTAAACGTCGATTGGAAGATTTATACTGGACAAACAAACAAACAAACAAGAAAGCAAGCTAATAAAAACGTAGTAATAAAAAAGCAAACTAATAAAAACGTAGTAAAATACGAGTTACGTCCAGAAATTAGGTTCCGTTTTACTGGTGAAAGAAAAAAAAATAAGTATTAAGAAAAAAAATATATACTTCCAAAGAATCTCTATTTTTCAAACTATTTTTCTACATAAGAACCACCAGTTTGAAAGCACTTTTCACAGCGTGGCACAAGATTTTGTACTCTTTCATCATAAATTGATTTTACCGTCATTGATTTTAACCAAGTGGTAACATGGTTTTTGATCTCATCATCATTGAACCTCTTGGCAGTAAGATCAGATTGTTACCAGCAGATCAGATCTATCTCCTTACCATTGGATCTTCAATACATTTAGCCATTACAAACAAGCTCGAAGAGAAAACTACAAGAAGCGCACTCAAAATGGCGTCGACTCCTTCGAGATAAGTCAAGGTTAATGCGCGGAACTGCGATCGCAACACTGCGGCGGCAACAAATACAAACGGATCTCCCTTTCTGGAATACATTGAATTATGTCATGGTTTAAATTAGGAAAGACGTCAAGAGTGGATTGGGAGCAAAAGTATAAAATTTCAGAATATGAGATACGAATAAATATAAAGATATTTGTCTAATTTAAGATGTATTACCAAAAGAAGGCATAACTGATATGATTTGATTGTATAATATAACAGACAATTGTAATATATACGAATAATTTTGGCTACAATATAGCCATAATCAATTTGCCAAAGTCTGTTATTTATTACTTTATTATAACTTCAAATTATAAAGGAGCAACATGAATTTACTCTTGTAATAATATTATACAGTATATTCAGTGATATAATTATCAGAATAATAAAGTTCTGAATCACATAATTTGAGATTATAATACAGTAATAAATAACGGGTTACGGTTAAAAATGATCAACATATATATTATTATATGAATCCATTTAGGAATCTGCGGCTATTGTAATCTAAATACATACTACATCTACTACAATCAGTTTATTTTACTCTTCCACAGTGACCTTTAGTATACTTTCAACTCATTTACAGTGAGGAAGGAGCGAGAGAGGATGTCGCAAAGTCTCTTGTAAAAAGTTCAACTGTTTTCAAGGTACCCTGGCTAGGTATTTCATGTAGTAACAAGCTACAAGCTCTCCGGGGTCAGCGAAGACGTCCCTTATGGTCACCGCACCAAGTGTAACATCGTGACTTTTCAACCGTTGCCTCTTAGTTTAAAACTGCATTGATAATATAGTTCTTGCTTCGTTTCGTCGTCCTAACAAAGCTTCGACAACAACAACAACAAAACTTGTTAGAATTTAACCGATATATCCTATTTTCACAGGGGCTTGAAAGTGAATAAGGTCAACATAACAACACTGGTTTGTTTTTAGTTGAATTTTAGGGTTTAAAATCGTGAAATTTTACTTCGTGCAACAAAGTCCAATTATTAATTGAAGTATTATGAAATAAAGTTTGTTAAAGGATAGTAAATAACTAGAAATTCCATTAAAAAAGGACAAATATTAGAAATAAGAATGGAGATCTACAGTCTAAATAGAATAAAGATAAACGCATGGACAAACACTGTTCGTATTTCATTAAATGATTTTATGGGAACCGGATCATTTTATGAAAATAATGAGCTAATTTAAAAAATTTGGCGCTAAAACGCAATATTGGCGCTAAAAGTACAATAGTCATATATATTTTTAATTATGTGATCCTAATCCCTCTGTGTTAATTAACATAATAGTACATTACGCGTCGAGTGCGGAAAGTAGCATTTTGCATGCGAGTGTGGAGTTTGCACCCGAGCGATAGCGAGGGTGGTAAAACCACACGAGCAATGCAAAATGCCGTTTTCGCACGAGTTGCTTACCGTACTTTATCTACGATTGTTAGATTTAAATAATAAATACAGAAACAAATAAACTTGCTGTATGTAAGTTCGTATCTCTCTCTTGATAAAGATGGCATTAATTCATTAGTTGTATTTTTTGCCGAATTAATTATTTCTGGAGGATTATTACTCTCCACATTTTCGTCAAAGTCACTTGATTCACTCATTGTTTTTCACTAAAAACTCGATATAAACTGTTACTTTAATAAAAGAACACCAAATTAGTTTTGTTAAATGTAAACAAACTCACTAATCGTGCGTAAAGCTGAAGAATTCCTCTTCTTTACCGCACTAGAGCGGTAAAGAAGAAAGGAGGAAATATTCAGAACTATGAGACGCGCATGCGCAATGAATACAAGTACGTAAATAATCACTTTCTACGCATCTAAACAAAGATATAATGTTTATATTTCGTATCAATCGTAGATAAACAAATTTAACACAGCTCTGTAATCACGATGATATGGAAATATAAAACATTTTGTTAACGGCTTATTCAAAAAACTAGAATCTTTGTGATAATGCGCTGACAGTGAGAGTTGCGATAACAACAACGAGTTAGAGAGTTTATTATATATATATATATTACAAATAAATAACATCAAAAAAATTAATATCATATGTACAAGTATATTAACTGGCTTAATGCAATCTTCAAAAGAAAGTCAAAACTAAAATAACAAGAAATCTGCAATACTGAAGGAAAATTTTTAATAAAATATACATATTATCATATAACCAACATAATCATAAGATCAAAGATCCATATCTCCTCTTACAGTTCACACATAACGAATATTTAATTGATAACTGTCATAAAAAAAAAAAAAAAAAAAAAAAGTTAAAGGTTTAAAAATAAAAAAAATTACAAAACCTATTATTTCGTTATACACGGAATATTAAAACTAAAAGCGTCGACATTATAAATCGATTAATTTAAATTTAAATGAAAATGGCGGTTCCAAGGTAGATTTTATAAAGGCTTTGCACGAACTGAATGCGAATTCTCCAAGTTACAATTTGCATATGTGCAAATTATGAAGCCCCCTCTTTTGCATTTTTCATATTTAATATACAATACCAGGCCATCTATAACTAACTCACATTTTTAAAAATCATTTTTTACAGAATTATAATCATATATTATAATAATAATGAGTTTAAAAAATAATTTAGAACAATTTTAAATAGAATCATTAATATTAATTGTACTTAATTAACCCTTTTTATTTAGGTAAAGGTAACAAGTTTGATACAAAATAAAACTAATTTCAGATTGAACTTGGAATACGTGGTTCGTAGAGACAAGATATTATTCTTATTATTGATAGGTGATTTTAACAAGAGAAGATCATTAGGTGAAACAGCTGGGATTATAATTACATATTATACGAGCCAGTTTAATATGGAAATAATCACCGATCATTGTATTAATATTACAACTATATTGTTGTTCATCATAATAATGAGCTTCTTACATATATTTTCTATTACATTGAATAAAAGTGAGTTTTTTATGAGATGAGTTAGAACATACTATGTATTACGTCTAAAAAAGTGGTGACTAAAACAACGTAATTAGGCTTTTATATTACTAAATCATTCATAGATCACTATGGTTATAACACTATATAAGATCAGTATTCATAATCTATTTGTGTAAACATTGTCTTAATACGAGCTTTTAGAAATTATATTAAACTAATGGAATATTAATACATAATTTTCCTTCAACTTTTTGTTGATAATCTGAATATATTGCTTTACACAATTAAATATATTACGCTTGATTTACATATTAAACTGTAAAAATATAAACTAAAATATGGATCGTCTTAAGTCTTTGTTAAATATGACAACTTGTTAGGTTTCAAAATGATAATGAATAATATAAACAAGAACATTATCAGGTTTATAAAGCTAATAATATTGACTGGTAACTGGTTAATGAGCCATTATAATATATAATAGATTTAAAGATAACCTGTAATTACTTATAGCAACAAGACCTTTAAAATAGGCAAGATTATACCGAGCAAAAAGCTAACAAATATTATTGACATAAATAAATTTTTACTTACTCTTTCAGGACTAATTTTAAAAATCACAGGGAAGTACTTGATCCAAGTAATTTTAGATTTTCGTAGATTATTAGGCTATACACTATTTATATGCTGAAATAACATTTGAGTATTTACCCATCCTATATGAAATTTAAAAAATAAATAAATAACATATTTAAATGGATAGCCCCAAAAAACAAAAAAAGGGTAAAGTAGATGTCCCTGGTTAGATTCCCACGGGGGTCACAATATTTTATATCGGTAATAACAAAACAAATTAATTTTTTTCAAGCAATTTTCATCGCACTACCAAAAGGTATTAGCATGAATTATTTCAAAATTATAGGAGTAGCCGTTAAATGGTGGTTAGGAGAGGAAATATTTTTTGGGTGAAATTTTGGCGCAAAAAAACGCAATAATGGCGGTAAAAAGCACAATAGTCATAAAAAGTCATATATATTTGTAATCTACTCTTTAGTAGCTTTCATTTGATACCTATCTCGAAAATAAAAAAAATAAACGTTTTGTCTCATTGCCCATGTGCGCACACAAAATTTGCAATTTTTAAAAATTAGAAAATCTGGCCCGTTATTTTCATCGCCCAAGCATAAGGTATTAGTATTATTATTATAGTATTATTTTATAATTTCAGGACGTTATAGGGAAGTTGGGGGGGAGGGGCATATTTTTGTGTGAAATTTGGTGCTAAAACGCAATATTGGCGCTAAAAAGTACAATAGTCATATATACTTTTAATTTACTCTGCAGTGGCTTTTTTTGATATTCCATCTCGAAAATTAAAAAAAAAAAAAAAAAAAAAAATTAGATCTTAGTACGTTTTTGCGCATTACACATGTCCATATTAAATGTTTAACTTCTGTATATTTTTCCTATGAGTACCCATAGTATTTACCTCAGTATTTTAAATGCCTAGTTAACTGCAAGTTACCCCTGCATTTGAATTGGAACTATTGACTAAACTACCAAATTATTGATTTAAGACTTGTTGAAATCTAAGGAAGAAACACATCTTTAATAATTGATTTTATAGTAAGATACCAGCTATCAAACGGGAGAGAAAAATACGAAATTCAGATATTTCTACAAAATATTATTATACAATATAATATAATGATTAAGAAATTATAAAACCACAATAAAGCAATCTTAAGTTTGTAAGATTATAATTTGAACTTATTTAATTAAGTCAATACTAAAGGAATAGCAAAGAAATTATAAATAGACGTTTATTTTATACAATTTTGCAACCTGATTTTTTTTATAGCAGAATTAGAGAAAAATATGTAAAACGATTTGTAGTTTATATATACATATTTATATACATATTGGTCTATTTTTTTTTAATGGTTCGATTGATTTAAAATTTCAAATAATCGTCACTGTGTTCAGTTTTCTTTTTTTGTCACATTTAAACCCATTTTTTTTTCTCTGTTCTAAACACCTTCTTATATCGAAAAACAACTTGAACAAGATCATTTATTTCTTTTTATTTAGTTGGACAAAGTTAGAGTTATATTTATACATATATATATTTTTTTTTTATAAAGTGAATCCTAAAAGCTATAAATCACCCTTCTTACGAACTTCTTTCCAAACGAACAACTAAAGACCGCTTCTTCTTTAAGTCTACAACATCTCAAAGTAACCATCAGAAAAGACTCGCTTTTTCGGCATTTTTCGTACCGAATTTTCAAAAAAAAAACAACAAAAAAACATACAAAACTAAACAAATAAAAATAAAATAAATAAGCTCAGAATGGTTTTGTGTTTTTTTTACTTAAAAAGGAATTAAAACTTTATTCTTTATTATGAAGAAGAAAAAAAATTATTCGTCTTTATTTATGATATTAAAATAGTTAATTTAGATGGTTCGTTGAAGTTGAAGTTAAAGATATCTTCACTGGCCAGTCTACCTCGGTTGAAAAGATAAAATGTTTTGATTATATTATTTAAGAGAAATGCCTCAACTCAGGAGGAATTTCTTAAAGCATACCTACCGGTAGTTAATCATTACACCAACATACTTTTTTCTTTCTTTTAATCTTTTTAGTTAAATGATTTGATTTGATTTAACTTAGTATGGGAAAGAAAAAATTTAATTAAATTATCTCATTTTAATCAAAAGTGCATAAGAGATTAAATTAATTAGATGGGAAAAACAGAAGGGAAAATATAAATGCATGTTCTGACTAACGAAAATGTAGTTAATGAGTATTTTTTAAAAGCATTATTAGTCTAATGAACGATTTAAAGAATAATATCTAATTGGATACAATTGTATTAAAATAAATTATAGGTCATATATGATAGAGTTCTACTTATTTTAAATACATAAATCATTTAAGATGTGTGAATCCAGAAGTGCGCAAAAGAGAATTTACAAATTTCGTAACTCATCACAGGGAGTCAATCTCAATGTTCTTATATTGAGAAGAATCATACTACTTAAATCGTGAACTTACATCATACTACTTACATCATGAACCCATTTAAAAAATGATCCCTGCAAAATGTTCGTTTTAATGTGGATTTACAACTCTCTAACTCATCACAGGGAGTCAAATGTCTGAGTTCTAATATTGAGAAATCATTAGCAACTGGTGCAAATGACATACATGATGAACCCATTTAAAAATGATCGTTAATGTTCGTTTTGAATATTTTTCAGAGATCATTTTTAAATGCGTTCATGATGTAAGTCATTAGCACTAGTTACTAATAATTCTCAATGTAACAAAATTTCAGAGATTGATCCCTGTGATGAGTTCGAAACTTGTAAATACTCTTAAACGTACTTATGGATTTAGACAATCTCAGATGTTCTCGGAATTATTTATATTCATTAGGTATACGTGAACCTATTGTTTTACATATATATATATATTTTTTTTTTTTATTAAAGAAATTAATGCTTTATTGCTTATATTACCGCGATATAAATAAATAGTAACATAGATTCACCAATATTCAATTCTATCTTTTTAGATTAGGTCGAAAAAATGACAATAAAAAAAATAAAAATAAAGAAGTATATATAAAATTAGAAACAAAAATGTTATTAAGATAATTTGAAAATAAGGTACCTACTAAATTTAGAAAGTAGCATATTATGGTGGTAATTTAAGAAATCTCAATTTTAAGCGTCAGAGTTTCATGGAGAAATGTAATAGTTACAACATGAATGCCTTTTTCCTAGAGACAGTGGATTAAAATTTCAGATATTGAACTGATTAAGTACCTATAATAATTTACATATTTATAGTAAGCAGACTTCTTACTATATGATGATTATAGGAAGGGGACAACAAAGCCGCCACATTTAAAGCTTTAAAGATGATTTCTTCTGTAATTATCGCGAACTAGTTTTCTCATGTCTTACCTTCCGATCTAGTAAAAACTTCACAATGAAACACCATTCGAAGAAAACAAACTAACTAGGAATTCAGTTACATATTTTCAGTGAAATATTAATACAGTCTTAAATATATAATATTAAAGATATTGTAGGTTTATGGCCAAACAAGCAGAAATCACAGAAAAACATTGATGACTTCTAGACCAGCTTATAAAATGAAATATTTACAATTCTAAGAATTCTAGAATATTTAAGAAATTCTACGAATAGTTTTGCAAAATGGATTACCAAAGAGAAAAAATGACAGATAGATTCCTTTAAGCTGACAAATGAAACATGCAATAACTGTTTTAGAAATTAACCTACTTTGCTTGGGATGAGCAAACAAAAGATTTTCAAGTACATTTAACGGGGGTCTAAATATGACTAAATAAAGAGTTACTTAAAACCTTTTAGAATAGTATTACAAGATCTAAATTCGAGAACAAAGAGCGGAAGAAGGTAGGAATCTTAAATCTCACTTTAGATCGGAGCACCTGCAGGATCTTAAGCCTTCTATTGCTTAGTTTTACACTCAGAAAATACAAGAAAACGTTCATTGAACCGCTTCTTAAAATCTTTTATCCTTTTTACTAATAACACTTCACTATAATTTTAACATTAGTTGGCTCAACAATGACAACTTTAATGGTTTGATCATGTTACCTTTCTTTCGTTTTAATTACATATAGTGATTCAAAGGATGACAATTTTAGAAAATAGGTGGTTAAAAAAACTATTTCTTTCTAAAAAGAAAAAATAAAAAGAGGGAAGAAGCTATTGTTTTCAAAAGTTAAAAGTCTCATGTTTTTAGACCGATGAACTTGAGATTTAAAATAATTGCAAAGAGGATGGAAATTGGCATGCATGCGAGAATCCGGAATGACACATTTTAAGTTTTACAGAACTTATACATTTGCAATTAGGAAGTTAATTAGAAATAATCATTTACTTAATCGATTACGCTTTCAATTAAATCAAATTTATTCCGCCAATTATATTAAAATGTGCCCTTAGGCCCGTGACAACGGATTTAATTTAATATTTAGAAAAAAACGATGTAAATTAATTCCATTTAAAGACCAACAAATCAAAACTAACATTTATTGTTATTGGAATAAATATAGTTGCCTTAGATTAGCGTTAACAAATCATTTCGAGGTGCGTCATCGGGACACTACTCGATAATATAAATGATAATACTGTAAAAAGCTATAACATTATTAAATGTTATAAGTAGTCGTTTAATATTTTTTAATTTATTAGGAAAATAATTATAGCTTAAAGTCCTCCGTGTTAACTGTGGATAATTATTCAAAAAGTTGAAATTTCCAAAATATATTTAGCGAATTATGTTTAATACATCTAAATTTAACGAATTATATGTTTAATACATCTTAAAGAAAGAAAAAAATATACTGCATCAGTGAGTTAAAAAACAAATTAATATAACATAATTTAATTTTTAATATAAATATAATTTTTCAGTTAATTATTTATATATTTTTATTAATCATGTTACGGATTAGTGTAGATGAAGACATTTTAAACATTCAAATTTAATAAACATTATTATTTAACTGAGAATCATATTGTGCATAAATAATGCTAATACCCTATATTAAAAGTATATAATATTATTAGAATTTACGTTTATAAAAATAGTTCTATTAATTGAGTGAGATGTCTTAAAAGTGAATATTGTCAATACTTTTTTATTTCTTAAATACTCTCGAAAAATAATATAAAAACTTCTTTTTCTTTTTGTTCACGTAAAGGATTATTTCAAAGGATATGGTATGTGAGAATACTTAAAGGATAAAATAACTTAAATTCCAATCCTAAAACAATTTCTTTTTGGATTTCACAGAAGCGACTATTTAAAAGGCAAGAATTGTATCCAGAGTTGGATTAAGACCCTTTTTTACTTTTTTTTATAAAGAACAAATCAGAAGTTTATAAGTTAGAATTATAGGCTAAAATAGTAAGTATATAGGTACTTTAAAGGTTAAAAAGAATTTAAAACGGATTCTTAAAAAGGAAACGTATAAAGGTTGATTTATACCTTATAATGGCTTTAATACGTTATGAAGGGCTTTCCAAAGCTATAACTGCAAACGTTTAACCCTTAACGACAAAATAGAAATATTACCAATAACTTAAATGCTACAATCTACAATTCTTAATGATTTTTTCTCTTTTCATAGCTTTACTCCAAATAAATAATATAGATAGATTTAATTTAATTTAACTAGTGTATTTAAAAGTGGAACTGATAATAAGTAATTTACTTTTTAATTACGGTTCAAATGTTATTGATTTTTTGAATTTGATGTAATACTGACTAATAATACTTCTTAATAATACTAATATACTCGTATTAATTAATTTTTTTTTTCTTTTTTCGTTCACCTCTCAATTAACAGAAAAACAAGTCATTTTTTTTGACGAAGGAATGCTACTTTACGTTATTAATCGATGTAATTTCAGTTTGAAAAATGTCTCTTCTCAGTGGGATTCGAACCACATAATAAGTAGTATGTAAGATGTCACGACAGAAGTTTTAGAAACTCAACACCAGCTTCAGCTCTTCTTAAACCAATTGTAAGAGATTCTTATCAATTACGATAACAACTCTTTATAAAGCAATGTAAGAATCGTCAAATTTCTACTGAATAAATTAAAAGTAAGAATGAAACTGACCAGTTAATTAACTTTAAAATTGAAATCACTTTACCAAATACAGACCAGTGACAGATTCAGAAAATTTAACAAATAGAAAAAAAAATTGAAAAATAAAAATCTAAAAATGTTGTTCTAATCCTAGAAGGGACCACTTTATTATGTGCATATTTGTTTACCTATAGAAAACTAGCCTTCACCCCGCGAGAGGCTCATGCTAGGAATCAGTGGCTGCTTCCTAGCTCTAATATACTGCATTATCATGTAGGCCAAGCCATCGAATGAAACGACAAAAGCCTTAATAAAAACGTATTTAAATGCCTAAATTTATATTTTTATTTATTATTAGGTTCGATGTATTAATATTTTTATATTCGTTTGAATTTAGCCTCGCAATGAAGAAAGCTTAAACTTTCATGGATTATTTCTTTCTGATGTTAATACAAGTTAATCAAAACCCATGAAAATATTCATAAAATTTTGTTTTTATTAAAAAAAATTAATAAACCATGATTTTTATGAAAATTTTCAAAGCGTGTTTTTAAAGCACTAAAACTTTTTTTGCCATCTTTTTATCTAATTACTCAAATTTTACTCAATATTTTTATGTTAACGTACACTCCTGTATAAAAGGTAATTGAGTTCGTTTAGTCAATTTTGCCCCCATTAAGTCGGACCTACGCCGCACCTCGACTTACATACAGATAGGAAATAAATTAAGGCAGGTTTTTACTTTTCGTAATGTATTAAATGAAGAAATATCCAAAAATTTGTAATTCGAACAGCTCATAGAAAAAATGCAGATGAAGATTAACATAATAAGGTTATTATAAACTGTACAAATGTTCTGTTCATTAATTAGATATGTTTAATGTTCATTTGTAGAAGGTGTACAAACTTTGTTATTATAAAAACCGTATAGGCTATAAAAAAAGAATTATACTTATATTAAATATATATTTTCAAGAATTAAAGAAAGAGAACATTTTAAAAATTTGAAAAAAAGAGAATTAATTTCCCTATACCTTAAAATATATGTTTCTACTAAGGGAAAAAATTATCATTTGAGTAAAAGTTGATTTCACTTAATGTGTGTGCAAGCAAAATGCTTAGGTTAGATACTTAGTAACCATATCAATAAAAGGAAATAGATAGAAATAAAAAAGAAAAGAAAAAGAAAAGAAAAAAAATAGTTAAAGGTTAAAAACAAAATAGTTATTTATTTAAAGTGGCGATTACAGTGTTACGATAAGATTTCCAATTATGTAAAAACTAAAAAAAATATGTATCAGTAAATAAATTTTTTTTTTTCACGAGAATTCTGTTGTAAGAGTTTAAAGTATTATTATATTCAGAAAAGAGCCCTGGGTGTAGTAACAGCATAAAACCGTAACTAAGCACTTCTAACAAGGAATAACAGGAGCAAGGAACGAAACAAGAAACCATACAACAACGTACTAATGTGAAAATAATAGTCGACTCTAACTTTCGGGCTATGTGACGCTGTAATTAAACATTTCATGAAAGTGACGTACGAGAGGACGTTAATGATACGAATAATTTATGCAAACGATATAAAATGTTAATGGCTCTTTGGAGTTGAATCATTCAAAACAAACTTGCAAGAGAAAATGTCTTCGCTCTTAATTACCAAATGACTTATTTTAACCCAAGGTACTATATATTTAAGATGGTGTAATGTTACTATACGTGAGTTATGCATAATATACAACTATATTATTCTGCTGCCACTGCCAGATCACGAAGAACTAGAGAGAAATTATAGTGTGTTTGTTCTCATCACAATTATAACAATGCATCAACATCTTTATACTGTTTATTGTTATTTATTAGTAGTGATTTAGACATGGTAGAAAATAATAATGAACTCATAAAGTTCATGTAACAGTCTCTTTATCCTCGACTTTTTGTAATAGGCGCAGAAAAAATTTAATTATTTAAGAGATAGCATATTAAGTTTAAAAATTTTCCAAATTTAATGTTTCATGGAATTCTCATTGTTCTTGGTTAAAGAAACTATAGACATAAAAATGTATGATATAATTCTTGAAGAATGTCGACTTAGTGGCAATAATCAGAATATGTAGAACAAATATTAATCGACCTCACTGAATAATCTCGTGGAACATTTTATAGCAATGCAAGGTATGAGCAGTTTGCAAACTGTAGAAAAGTTCCAAACAGAGGAAACGAGGCGATAATTGGCTCTGCGCATGCCCAGTCTAAAGGGAGCCTGCGCATCTCAGACTGGCCATGCGCAGAGACCAATGCTCGGCTCGATTCCTCTGTTCGGTTTACCAGTCTGGACGAAACTTAACATCACCCTTAGGTTTAACCGACAAACAAGGCATTAGAAGTGCACTAAGAATGAGGGATAATATTCAACTGCATATAAACAGGGGCGTACCCAGGATATTTTTTCGGGGGGGGATATACATGAATATTTATACAGTACCAACACGCAAGGGGGGGGGGGGGGGTCCGGGGGCCCTCCCTTGGAAAATTTTGGAAATTTAGACTTCTTAATACGTTAATTTAACGCTTTTCTGAGCATTTAAAAAGTTTGAATACAACATTTGTAAGTGTGTGTCTACACCCTGGAGTTTAAGAGTGAAATAGAGTCGGACCTCATTATAGGGAACTTTTTACAACGAAAATCTTTATATAACGATTTGTAAATGCAGTTTTCCCATTTTTTGGATTTTTGAGCATTGTGATGAAACTATCATCACAGACGTTCTGTGTTCAAAATAGGCATCGCTTGGCTCTATCATTGAAGCGAGCGTATTGCAATGAATAATGAATTTAAGGAATTTACTTATCATGATTAATGTCATAGTTTTAGATAAGTGGAAGTATTTATTTATTTATTTTTTACTTCCTAGATAAACCTATATAACTACACGCCTATAACAATCTTAACCACCAGCAGTAGCTTTTAAACTATTATTATAAACTATCACTTTACTACACAAAAACTTCTGCTTGTATCAAGTTGAAGTTGTATCAAGTTTTTTATTTTTGGAAAAAATTGCCAATTTTTGGGGGGCTGTATCTTGGTAACTATTAGTCGTACATAGTTGGTTCTGGCCTCAACTTGTAGGAAATTTACTCTACCTTAAAAACATAAATGAATTGTTTACATGAAAAGAAACTCATAGTTTAAGAGATGTAAGACAAAAACCGCAACAAGTGCGAAAATTTCGAGTGCCACAAAGTTAGCACAGGCCTTTGGAAGCTGCAAAATTGGATATACACTACTCTCCTGACAACATATTAAAAAATCAGAAATAGCCGTTAGTTTGTGATTTTATAGATTTATAGTGTACTATTCGACTGGTCTATATTTTTAACTGCTGGGAATTCTTTAAATACGCGGTATCACGCCAAAGAGTTTTTTTCATTTTCAAATATTCGGCCGCTAACGTCTAGTGTAGGAGAATGTTGTTTGTCAATAAACAAAGCATCGCGCGCGTGGCTTTCATTCAGTAGACTATACTGAATATTAAGAAAATAGTTGATCATGATTAGATGATAATATGATAGTTACTGAAAGACAGACAGGATGCATTTCTATAATGTAAGGTATACAAATAGTTTTATTATTTACAACAGGATATTTTTTTTTAAATTTCGGGGGGGGATTGATCCCCCATATCCCCCCCCTAGGTACGCCCCTGCATATAAACTAAGATAAAATAAAGAAAATTTCCAGTTTAGTACTAACCTTACTATGAAATAATCCTCACATTCACATGCAATTATTCAAAACTGTGTAGATATTTAAACTGATAGGCAATTTAACTGATTATAACTTAAACATAAACTGTGAAGACCAGCTGATATTGATGGCTGGTAACATACTTTCAGTGCTAATAAGTCTTGATTTCGATGCCGATTAATTTTGACACATGAACCATTTAACAAATTTATAGTTTTTCCACGGTAACTCTATTAGAAAAACTAGGTTAAATAAGTATCAGAAAAATAATATCAGTAGAAGTTTTTAACTTTGACACTAACTACATCCATGCATAACCCTAAATGATTTTGATATAACACCAATTAATTTTGACCTCTAAAAAATGCTTTTTCCTATTAAATACAGTCATAGCAGCTTAGTAAGAATAAGTTACAAAGAAAGTCCTCGAAATTGATTCAACGTCTTTAAAAATAAATGACTTTACGAAACATTTTTAAAAAATCATTCATATCCAATATATACATTTTTAACGGAATTTATGATGATAGTAACAGGAAACGGTCCTCATCTCTTGGTTAAGGATATGTATAAGGCGATGTGGATATACCACCCAACGATCAGTTATGATGTCCTTGGCCTGAGGATATCTATCAATCACTTGAAGGGAGAAGGAAGAGAGCTTTATTTATGAATAAGGAGCTACCAAGTCCGAGCCATGGCAAGGAGACACTGGGGAGAGTGACAAATGACAGGCTGCCCTTCATTAGCTTCTCATCTGCATAGACCGACCTCCGTCTCTTTACCACATATCACATATACATTATTTATATTCAACTGCTGCCATTAAAAAATGAAAAATAAATCGTAAATAATAAAGTGCCATTGAAATTTATATAAAATATTATTTCTTCCGTTGGTAACAAAAAGTAGAAAATAGATTTCATAAAATACTTTATATATTTGACATATCATAGAATCAATATGTTATAGTTCAACAGCAGTTGGTTTAATATTCATATGATGCCATATCTACTGGATAACGTCACAATCTTGAGCATTATATTCATACACGGGCGTTTAAGTGAGTAACGTAAGAATGAAATTTAAATATTCATCATAAATTAAACTGGATATTTAAACAAACATTAATTGAATATCCTAGAATAAAATGATTATAATAAAGTGAGAGAAGAGGTTACTATGAGAATGGGACGTGAAAGTGGATATAAAAGAGAACAAAAGTTTATATATAGGATTAACTGGAAACATTTACACGATCATCAAAAACTATAATAGTTTATAGGGCATTAAGTTGCGCCATTTAAAAGATAACTCGACTAATGTAATAAGAGATTGATGTGTGTAAATGGACCCGGTCGAACTTTTAATTTTAAACCATTAAAGTAAATAAATAAGCAAGAAGCCAAAGATCGGCAAAGTTAGCAACTTTAATTATTTATCTATACTTTCAATAAATACTGAATTTAATTAAGATCTTTCTTTGGGAGAGATAAGGTTAAACAATAAAAATAAGTATAAACGAAGGACTTTATAAGTCTTTAACTTTAGCGCAAATGGAGAGAAAAATAAAATAAAGAAATAATAAACAAATCTTTGTAACTCCTTTACATGTTTAGTCATTCGAAGGTTAAAAAGGTTTTTTTCGTTATTGGTTACCAATCTTTTTCTTTAATATATATTCCGTCTTTTTAAGAAGCCCCAGGCCGCTTGCATTCAAAGAATTTGAAGGTAAGACGCTTCCAATCCGGCGGTTGCATTTTAAAATGTTGTAACTTACTTTTTTTCAGCATATTTTCCTTCTCGAGTACGTCGGACTGGGCGGTCTTTTAACTAAAGGGAAAAGTCGCAGGGGGTTTGTTGGCCGCCGCTTCTGGATCGAGACTGGTCGAGATTTACTGCGTCTCTCCGCCCCGTGGACTTCCCCTCAGATTTGCGATCCCGTCCTCTTTCCGACCCGATGACTTTGTACGTGGATTCAGGGAATTAAATACTTTTTAAATCCCCAGAAACACTCTTCTCACTTTACAATTATCAACTTAGTCCCCGCCCCCCCCCCCGTCTCCTATTATCTAACATCTAAATCTAAAATAAGGTTCGGCAAAAGTTTTGCTGCTCTCTGACTTGATATATAATAAACCGAGCAAAAACACAAATTTTAATTATGTAATTACATATGATTTATAGATTATTTAATTACATATGATTTACAATTACATTTATATGGTGTGTGTTGTTAAGTACTGTGGTACAGTAATGTCTACTTTCAACTCCGAATAAAAAACTTATTAAAAACTAACAACTTGTTATTACTTTCTCATATAAAGAGAAAGTATTGTGATGACACAAAAATTCGATTACGTGATTTTGATGGATTTATAAGTTATGAGGTCCCTTGAGTCCAAAAAAGACGGTTTTTTTAAAAAATGTCTGTCGTCTGTCGTTGTGCAGACGCATGGAATCCCAAAGTACTGAGCCAGACAAAATTTGGCATACATGTTGAAATCGAATATGGCGATAACAAGAAATGAATTTTAGCTCCAAATTTGGGGGCGCTATCCCTTAAAAACTCTTAAAAAACGTGAAAAAACTTATTTAAAAAAATTATATAAAAGACGATTTTGATTAACCAATTCTAAAATGTAGTCCGCTTAAATACGAATCAAACGACATATGCCGTTTTCCCGGGAAAAATCTAGTTCCTGAGAAAATAGCTTTAAACGTGGACGAAGAGAGACCGGGTTAGATTCCCCGCCGAGGAGAAGTTATTTTTATGATGAATTTTGATCAAATGTTCAATCATAATTAAATGTACCAACGAAAACTCGAAAAGTAATAAATGGAAAACACTGGGTTAAGTAATTATGAACTCGTATATGAGAAAGTTTGTCTGAGTTATCTCTGACAGATTTTTCTTATTTAGATGAACTCTATAAATGAAGAGAAAGAGTTACAGGATGTAACCAAGCTTTACTAGTACTTTTTATTTAATTATCGCTGTTTACATGTTCGCTCTTAATACATTCAACTTTCGACTAATAAGTATAAATTATCCTGGTAACAATTGTGGCTTATTTAGAAGCATTAATCTTAGTTTGGAGTTTGGACTATGATTAAAATGAGATATAGTAAGATAAGGTTTACTTAAAATAACAAGGTATTTTTGCTGCTACCAATTAATTATTTGGACGTCTTCAAGTGAAGAATTAAGGGATCATTATTTGGTGTTAAACGTTTAAACAAGAAATGCTTAGACAGTAGGAAAGTTTAAAATAATACATCACATTACCAATTTCTATCTTAAATGCATTCTTAGTGTGAAACGAGAGAAGATATTGAAGGCCAAGTGTGAAGATAATCATTGTCTAAACCATAAACTAGTGGCTCAGCAGCTCGTATAGACTATCTTTTAGATCAATAGAAGCCCAACTATTTAGTAACTTGTTTTAAATTGTTCCCCAGATAGCGAAGAAGGTGCCACCGTTGCCGGCAAACGATGGTAATGTGCCAAAGACCCGAGAGAGTTGGATTAAACACCCGTCGAAACGTTTTTAAAAGGACGTATTGGTTAGCTAGGACGGTGCCGGTGGCTTACCAATGCTTCCTTAACTCCGTCCAGGGCTACCTCAGGCAAGATAACCATCAGCTCTTCACCCGTTCAAATCAAGTCCCTCTCCGTCTAACAACCAGAGACCAAATGAGAGAAAAATCCGGATAAAAATCGAATTTAAACAAAAATAAAAAGAAGAATCACATTTTATATATACATATAAAAAACATTGTCGACATTCTAAAAGAGTATAAAAAGATTTATTATTGACATGAATTGATTAATTCTACACCTTTTCAATTTGCCATTTCAGTAATGAGATAACAGATACAAGTTTCGGGATCCGATTTCACGTTTGATAATAAACTAAATGAAAAAAAAAAAAAATCCAAGAGTCAGGCATGTGTGTAAACACTCAACGATACTCTACATCATTAGGAATATCATTATAAATCAATAATCTTAACCAAACTGCTGCCACCAAAAAATTAGGATTTTTAAGCCTAATGTAGAACGATAAACTGTCTGAAGACCAATATTAGTAAGAATTACTAATTATAAACACACACACACAATAGACACACACACACAATAGACGCCCACACACAAGAAATATTCAATAGCACCTTCTTCATTAATACATATAGAATTAAATATGAAATAAGTAAATTTCCCTCGGCTATTGAAGTAAAAAGAAAAGAAAAGAATAATAAACACTAAATAAACATTGTTTGAGTAGCAAAGTAAAAGTTTGTTTCGAATTTTCTAATGTTGAGAGAGTTTTTGATCAATTCACAATCAAGTTACTCTGAGAGAATAGATAAACTAATCCGAGTATTAACTCCAATAATTTTGAGTTAGCTTTGCAAACAACGATTTTATTATTCTAATTTTTAAAACCAAATTTGTTTATTGCTCGACAAAGAAATCGAAATAATAAAGATATTATGACAATATTTGTGAATTAGTAGAAGTCTGTGCAGACGTGTGGATCCTAAACTACTGGGTGATTTTGACGAAATTTGGCATACAGATTCAGAAAAATCATACCCGGGATGAAATTAATTTTTAGTTCCAAATTTGGGGGCGCTATCCTACAAAGTTCTGAAAAAAACATTCTCGAAAATAGTTCCGACAAATTTTGATTAAAATATTCTAAAATGCCGTCCATTTAAATACGAATCAAACGATATACGCAGTTTTAAATCTAGTTCTTGAGACAAAGCTTTAAACGTGGACGGAGAGATGCCGGGTTCGATTCCGCGACGAGGAAAAGTTTTTTTATGAAGAAAAATTTAATTTTATGATAAAATGTTCAATAATAATTAAATGTACATACGAAAACTCGCGAACTAATAATGGAAAACACTTGAATAAGTAATGATGAACTCGTATATGAGGAAGTTAGTCGATTTCTAATATAGATATTTGTTGTTTTTGACTAGATTTTTTCGCGGGAAAGCGACTTTACCCTAGATTTTTGAGCAATAAATACTCCAAATTATAATCATAGGGAAATTAGACAATGAAGATAAAAAAAAAAAAAAAAAAAAAAAAAAAAAAAAAAAAAAATGCTAAAGAACTTTACTCACAAAAGAACTGAAAACGTTTTAGAGTTAAAGCTAAAAGAGAACAACTATATGATTTATGATCCAATTTGAGAATGAATGATGAAGATACCATTTTATCCCTGGAGCAAGTTTAAAACAAGCATGTTAGTACTAAAGAAGACAAGATGATTAAGAGAACCAGAAGAGAGAAATGAAGTTTAGTCATTGCAGAAGTCATTGATGAAGTAGAAACAGAGGCCCGGGAGCATAAGACCGGTAGCAGCCGCCCTGTCACAACTTCTACTAACACCATCCGTTCTATATGCTAATTATTATCTTTCTTCGCTCACTATCTTATTTTCCCCCCCTGTTAATGCCGACATTATTACAGATTATTAAAATCAGGAAATATTTTAAAAGTCAAGAAACATGATAACTATATTTCTATAAATGTCAGAACTGCCTGAAAAATATATGACATAACTATAGAAACTAAAATTGTAGTATTTCAAACATCTTCATGCGAGTGACATGTCAAACACTTTATTTTCCTATTCTATTATAATTTAGTATAGGAGTATATGTTCAAATCTTAATCAATATATACTTTTTAGGGTCAAAAACCGAGAACTCTTGGAAGATTTTTGGATCCAAATTGCCCATGGAAACCTAGATTCAATACGGATTGAATACGACTTAGATCCAGATAAGATACACTAAATTCTGGGATCGTATCTGGATTGAGTCTCATGGAAACCTAAACTCGATCCTGACATGCGCAGAGTGAGCGCCTCAGGCGGTTTTTCTGGTGAAACGAATCAAATCTGCCAAAACACCATTCCAATCAACCAAAAAATGTAACCTTTATTTGTAATTTTTAGTTTTGTTTTTAAAAATAAACATAACAAACCTGGTTATAAAAAATGAACTTTATCAAAGTAACCTAGTAAAGGTTTGGTGTATTGAAAACGTATTGAATACAGATTCAATACAACTCATAGAGACACCTGATTTGTTAAATCACAAGAGTTTTCAATCCGTATTGAAACATCAAGGAAACGTGGAAATAAATTATTTCATACTATTGTATTCCAAAATATATGTACTAGTTAAAACATACACGCAACAATTAGGTTTAGAAGAAATGTTCGTCTTGGAATCTATAAGTTTTTTTTTTTTAATTTAAATTGAATATTAAAGATCTATAAACTTTCCTTGCAACTATTTGTAGTAAATATTTTAAGCAATAATATAAAAGTATTAGTAATTTATTATTTCTAAGGATGTATTATAATACTAGAAGTCTATAAATATATAATAAACAATAAAACTTTTTAAAAACTACAATCAATCTTATGTGACAAATAAAAAATAACATTAAGCATGTGTATTGGTTACTCAAATCAGCAAATAGATTCAAGAAAATCAAAAACAGATTCTTTGGAAGAAAATAAAAGTAGCAAAATATAATAACAATAATAATCAAATATAAATATAATGCATTAATATAAAGTTATCCTAATATAAAAGCACAAGAAATGGTTTTATTATTAATTGGATTCATATTATTAAATTTTCTTTTTAAAGAGCAAAACAGTTTCTTTCTTTTAACCGAAGAAGTCCAAAAACGGGGTTAAAACGAAATGTTGTAAAAACCTCATTAGAATATCAGTCGGTATTACAAGAATTCGATCGGGCAAAGATCGCCCTCTGAAGGAAAAAAAAGACAGCAATTAAAAGTCAACAAGGATTCTTCGCGTTGCGGAGAGTTCTTTTTTGTTTAGTGATCCTTCGAGTAAATAAATATATATAGGAGTCATCTTATAAGAAGAAGTTGCAGAAATAAATGAAAAAAAGACAGGGTAGCGTTATACGTAAGGCCCTGGGCTTTTTTTTAAAAAAATACTGTTGATTCATTTTATTTTTGAGTTCTATATATGTATATTTATACACATACCTTACCAACAAACAAATATATATATATATATATATATATATATATATATATATATATATATATATATATATATATATATATATATATATATATATATATACACACATGTACACACACACAAAAAAAAATGTTTTGACAGAGTTGATCTTTAATACAAAACTACTACTGTGTAGGTTCATAATTATAAAGCTGTCAAATTAACGAAATAAATTCATAAATTATATGTCTAAGTTGGTCTAAGGAATGTAATAGTTGTTGTAAGGAATGAAGTTAATCCTAAAGATCATCAGAACTTGTTTTACTTACTTTAATTCAAATTAAAAATCAGTAACAGGTTGCAAAAAAAAGGCAATGTAAAGCACATATACATAAAAAAAATAAATAAATAAATTCTGGTACAAAACGGAGTGCTATGTCCAATGAAAAAAAGGGTTTTATTGTAAATTAAATTGCAGGTTATAGGTTGTTTAGAAAGGGAAAGAGGTTGGTACTAGTCAATCAAATGATATCTTAACACAGGTTTTTTGAGGTATTACAGAGAAAGAGGTTAATTCTATCAACGGGAATTGCAGAGAAGGAGGTTAATCAACTGATATCTAAACACAGGTTTGTTCGGATGTTGCAGATACTCAACAGATAACAGAGATAAGAACTTGTTTGCTAATTTAAATCCAAATAAATTAAATCAGTGACAGATAATGATCTAAACCTGGTTTCAAGAATGAATTAATGCATAGGAATTATTGGATAATATACAAATAACACGTAATATTAAATACGTAAAATGTAATTCGTCCTTTTAAAACATTATAAATACAAACTCTTTTTTAAAGAAAATTGTCAAGTGACACAATAATTCAAAATAAACAAACCATACAGTGAGTGAAGAGTGAAAATAAAAACAACAAATAAACTAGGTTTTCCAATAGGAATTGTAGCTATAACTTTACAAATTAAACAAGTAAGGCGCGCTTCACGTAGTATATATGAGGCGATAATCGCCGGTTTCAGTTCGATTAAGTTAAAATTATTAAATGTAAAATTTTAATAGTTACATATTCTTTTTCTACACTTCAAGACATTTAAATTTATGTATAACATGACATGGTGACTAAAAACTTTTTTCTAGTCACCCGCCATATTGGCCGCCATCTTGTAAATATTAAGTGTGAAAACTCCAAAAAGTGTACAGTCGTCACAAATGCCGAGATGCACTTGTATGCCGAATTTCATGTTCCTAGCTATATTAGTTCATGAATTGAAACATGCCAACGGACAGACAGACAGACAGAGCCGTCATATAAGGTTCTTTTTTGTACTTCGTTCGAAGTTTTAGTATTTAGCTATTGCAAGTGCTAGGAGGCAAATAATGCTGCAGGACAGAAAGACCATCATTTTAAACCTTAGTTCATGAACTGAGTAAAGAGACAGCAAAAGTAATAATAGTCGAGGGGGTTTTTAACGTCTTGCTAAGTGCTTGATCTGGAGACTACTCTCATGGGGATCAGCTTGTGAAACTTTCAAAGAAGCAATATTTCTATAGCAAAAAGCTTTTTTAAGGATAATATTAAATAGGTCTCATCGTGAATATTGAAGCTCTTATTAGTGTCTTATTAGTCTTTACTGAAAAATTGTATATGTAAAAAATGTTTGTCTCATTGAATAGATGAAGTTAGATTTTTTTCCCGACCTAAAATTCTGAAGTTCACGTTTACGCGAGCGTTGCTCGTGAACGCTTGGACGGATAACGTTGTCCAACGAACTCGTCCTGGGCATTGGTAAAATGAACATGTTTACCAAATTTCATCAAAATCGGTTGACATTTACTCAAGTTACCGTCGCACGTTTCATAATTCGCGGACACACAGACCGACAAACAGACAGACAGACAGACACTAGACCAAAAATGTTCCCTGATGTTTGAAACGGATTTCTGTCTTGGAATTTTTTAAAATCGGAGGCATAAAAGTTTTTCGTTCTCAAAAGTGAACACAATGCTTCCGTTACCTTCGGTAAGCTCGGAAGCAATATAAAATAACTAATTAATTCTATTAAAAATAATTATAGTAAAGCAGTATTATAAGTAAATTGTGTGAACTTCTCTCTCTGCCGCTCAGGACTCTATGTTCTCTAGGGGAGAGATCAAAAAGTGCTAAAATTTTAAATTTAATATGATTTATTATAGAATTATAGAATGTTTATGTACTAAATGTTCTTTTATTTATACATTTTATTACTTAATAAAGGTATTGAAAAATTAAAAAAAAAAAAAAAATGAAATAAACATAAACATATGTGATATTAGAAAATTATTAATTGGAAATTAGAAGAAAACACTAATTTAAAAAAACACACTCCAAAAGCTAAGGACCTCTCGTTCGACACGAACGAACCCCGAACAATTGATCAAGTACTCAATATACAAGGGTATTCAATCAAGCCAAGGCTTCATATACATCAATTACTGTAATTATCTCATTTTATTTAGAGCAATTAACAAAAAAAAAATGAATTAGTGACTCAAGCTCTTAAAACATTCTTTCAAACACTCTGAGGTTACTGCTAATACGTGCTCCAAATGACAATGAAGCAAAAATATAAATAATATATAATCGGGTTGGAATGCGTTAAAAAATACACGCTTAAAAAAAAAATTAAAAAAGTCACTCAACACAGCGACCACCCTTTACGACCACATTAGTAAGTATTGTAATAACAAACGTCAACAATTGCAAAATAAATTGTAAAATTGTATCGTAAGTTATATTTTATCTTTAATTTATTAATGAATTCATTAAAAAGATGTCTAAACAATGAATGACACATACACCAACTATAACTAGGCGAATACAATAACTCATCTTAATATTTCTTTAAACAAAAAAAAAAAATAAAATAAAGAGTAAAAATCACTCTTTCAACAAATTAAAAGTACATCACAAAGAACATTATTTGCATGAAGATTACATTTTAATTTTATTTGTAATCATCCAATTTATTAAGTACAAGAGAACAGAGAAGAAAAAATTGACAAAGTTTACAGATGCTAAACCGCCTCTGCTGACCATTCAACCATTATTATTTGAATAGAATTACAATTAAATCAAGTTACTTAAACACAAAAAAGAACGATAAATTGTCATAATAAGTTAAGCGAGAAAACATTTAAAATAAAAGGGTCATGACTTCTTAAAACTATTATGTTGCTATTGTCTGAACAAGAGAAATGCAACTATATAGATGTTAGATAACATTGAAGTACAGTTTACGGTTTGAATATTGTTACATTATCCTACGGCGTTGATATTAATATTACGTTTAGCTTATTATCTCTTTTAGAGCTAAACGTTTAAATTAAATAAATAACATTTCTATTTAGAGTTATATTATTAATTATGTGGTGTAGATTATAATGTAGTAAATTAATGTTTGCGTGTAAAAGAAAACTATTCATTATAGTACCTAATTTCTTCATTATATTTTTGTTATGAACATGTTTATTAAATAAAATATATTTTCAGATGTGATTATTTGTGGAAAATGTTGGAGTGAGGTTTTCAAATAAAAGAGTCTACCATCTTCAAGACACTGATTCGTTAATTAAGAATCTCAGATATGGAGCAGGGAAAAGGATGGGAAATAGTAGTCCCCACAAACAAATACTTAAATCTAACTGTATTAGTATCAATTATATTATATTATCTTTGGAAAACTCCTACAAAAGCAACATATGCTGACAGCATAACTGTGTAGTGGACAGTGGAACAGCAAGTAAAAAGAAGGATGAAAGAATGTAAGAAGTAAGCAGGATATAAAATTGTACACACTACCTTTAAGTGTAATAAACATTATCTAAACACAGAGAAATTGACGAGAATCAGACAATTCAGTGAAACAAACCGTACTACTTACTAACATATGCTGAGATCTTGGACACGAGGTCCATAAGATGGGGATCGGCGGATTTATCCAAAATAATACACTCATTGTTTCACTTGAGAATTGAAGGGTTTTTGCACTGTTAATTGTAAATGAATTACTTGAATTAGCAACAAACTAACTTAATATAGTAGAGATGCAGACTTCCAAATTATATGTATATATTTTCTACCTACAATGGTTCTATGATTACTTGAGTACTATCTAATATATTCACAATTATTCTTTTACCCTCTGCAAGAACATAATAATCACGTATGTAAAAGAAAAAGTGAGAGGAAAGAAATATAGGGTTTTGACCATCCTCTAAATAAACGTCTAAGGGAAAGGGCTGGATCAACAATTAAACAGATAAACCCCACTAATGGAGCCGACAAAGTCGGCTAGCTAAGATAATTAGAGGTCTCATGGTAAGGTATCGATATCCATCGATAGTTTAACAAAATTATTTCGTTATGGGAAAGTAAACAGATATAAAACGATGACATCACAATAACATGTCCTCAGAAATTAGACCCTTTCAATATTGATTATAACTTACTTTTTTCTGTCTGTGGTGCCATGTGGATATTTTGACCTCACACCATTTTACTATCTTAACGTGGATCGGTAAATAAGACAAAAAAAGGGGAAGAAATCAATCGTACAAATAAAAATAGAGGTGTAAAAAATTAATGAAGACATGAATGTGCGTGAGGTATATAAAGCATAAGTATGGGTACCTTTTTTGTATGGCCTCAAGGCATGTAGAGCGCCACACAAAACGGGTATTAGCGATTTGAACCGCACTTAGCTTTGAGGATCATCCCAGGGCTTAAAGTCTTCTTTCCCACGAGTTCAAACCGCTAAGAGCTGGTCGATTTTTACACTTTTAGTCTTTCCTAGGTCGTATTTTTTTTCTATTTTTTTTTGTTTTGTAAAAGGTTATGTTTTGTTTGTTGTGTTTGGAGAGATGTCACCCCGATGAGGTAGGGTAGGTTACATCTGTACGTAGGCGGGTTCACCCGAATATGAAACCACACCCCACAGCTCCGTCACACAAGACACCCACATCGCACCTCAATTAGCCCTCTCTGCGTCCCCAACACCGTACCGACTATTTATCACGGCCGATTATTAATTTTCCAAACTCTGGTGCGTGTGGTTGTATGACCGTCGTGCCGTCGCCCCCTTACGTCTTCAAAGTTATTTTTTTTTTATTAATATTATTCGAAGACGTCTACGACCCTTCTATCCATGGTCCATTGAAGATTTTGTATCGTGGGTCTCATTGATTAACCATGTTCCGTCTACTCTGACTGTCTCCATAGTTGCACCTACAAATTTAACAGTATACCTTTCTAATCCAATAGGGCACTAAAATGAATTTGTATTCTCTTTCAGCCAAAGAAATATGTTTTTAAATTCCCCTGTCAGTGAGTGTTCAGTAAGCAAGGACTGTAAGGCAAGGGGGGAAGGCTTCTTCGTCCAGAATCTAAACCCTTCGCGACATGTTTCTATCAGAAAGTCAAGAATTGTATTAATTTACCACATATATTATTATTTACATAATCAAGTAGTCTCCCGACAGCGACGACTCGCCTCCAAATGATTTGTTATTGCTAAGCTAAGGCAACCACATTTATTCCAATAAAATAAATGTTTGCTTTGATTTGTTGGTCTAAAGATATCTAAGTTAATTTACTTAATTTTTACATTTTTTTCTAAACGGATTAAAGACTCGTTATATAGTATAATCAGAATCTGTCAAATTTCAGATTATAAAATTATTCATAAAGTTGGACGATAGTTGAACCTAAAGATTAAAAAACTAATATAAATATATAATTTAATTAAATAAAATGATAAGACGATTACGAGAATCTATCGATTCTTATTCACCGCCACTAATTTCGTTAGCATACAAAATATGTATTATCTCTGTTGATCATTTGATAATACAACAAATATTTTGATTTATCAGCTCACGAAAAAATTTTCCTTCCAAGTCTTGCTTTCAAAACCCCTGGTATTATATCACTAAATAAATACACAAGAGGCAAAGTTTAGTTAAACTAAATTATTGATTCATAAATGGACATAATTAAAAATTTAAAGTCAAATTTTAAGCATTCATTTCTTGATTCGAAGTAATGTTCATTCGAAATCTAATTATTATTAATATTTCATTTCCCAGCCTATGTTGTAGGCGGTCATTAGATCCTATCATTGCATCATATTGCATATATAATAAGCATGATTAAATTAGGTATACACATTGTACGTATTCCCTTTGAGTGGTGTATATTCGTTAGCGTATATCATGGACAATATTTATGTTATTTGAGAACCTGATGTGTTTCCGTTTAACTCGGTACCTGCTCTTAAATAAAACAGGTAAGTAAGGAGTTCGTTACGGAGCAGACCAGAGCAGGGATCTCTCCTATAAGTTAACTACACTGAACCTTCACACCCACTCCAAATCTAATATTCATAATATACTGGACACACCGGCATATTTCAAACGCAATTATTCTTTGATTTTTTTTTTTTTTGTTCCCTCCTGAAGCCCATTGAGTTTTTTGAACCCTAAGCGATCATCAACACGTGAGTGTTAACGACTTTACGCTTAAATTTTAAAGTTATTCGGCGCAGATCCTTTTCATTGATAATTTTTTCCTTCGTCTTCCTACACTGACCGAGTTTTTTTTTATTATAGAAATGATAAATAATCGGTTCATGTGATTACGAATGTTTACATACACATATTACCCTCATTATCTAACCTTTTTGATTTCTTTAACCTCTAATATAAACACAGTTTATTTATTTTATTTATGTTAATGAACTGGATTTTTCTCTTTTTTTATACCTAAAGGTTTACAACAGGTCACAGGTGGTACACTTTTCAAATGAATAGGATATTTTATAACAAATAATTTATAGCGTTAGATTTTTAACGGAAGAAAACAGTGGAGCCCTATTCACGAAGAATAAATTAATAAAATACATCAATTATTCAAAAACTCAATAAATTTATTTATAGCCCCCTTAAAACAACATCCAGATAGTGCAAGTGAATTTGGAACTGTCTTCGAATAAGATTAAATATTATATAAATGATTCAAATATTTAATTGTTACATATGATGCTATATTTTTTAATTGTTTAAGATATTGTGGCTCACAAAAATGTTAAACGACAGATCGACAGATAGATATACGAGACGAGAAATGTTCCCTGATGTCTGATAAGGATTTCTGCTAACAATAATTTAATTCGAAGATATCAAACAAATGCCGATCTCAATGTTTCCGTTACGATCGGATAATCTAGGAAGCAAATCAAAACAACAATTAATTTGACCATAGAATGTGCAAGATTTTTTTTAAAGGCAAAATCTGGGCAATTAGACTGCTTACCAAAATATTCATCATGAAACAAAACCGTAAAACAAAATAAGAAAATAAAGGTTAAAAAAAGGGAGAGATGTTAAACGATTACAGAGTTTTCTTTTTAAAGAAGGAAACAATAATTAGCTTAGGTTTTCTTCTAAGTTGTTAACAGAAGCAAGTCAATTGCTATTATCTTGTCTAGCGGAGGGTGTCTAAGTCAAGTCCTAAGTGTGTCAAGTCAAAGACGCACTGACTGAAGGGAATTGAATGAGCCGAGTGTGACCTCGCTTAATGCATGACTGATTCTGTCAGAAGCGGCTGAGAAGATGCCGGCTATGTAGAAAAACTCCATCAGTCTATAGACTAGGAAGGACAGCCGTATAACCGAGGAAAATTGACACCTCTTTGGATACTGGCCACCGCTCCCTACGAGGTCATACCAAACTACTCTCCCACTCCCACTCCTCCTTTAACAAAGATTTTATTTTATACGAATAAAGATATTTACATATAAGTAGCTCTCAAGCCTCGGTCACACGAAGCGAATATTCGCTGCTATTCAAGCAGCAGCGACCGAAATCGCTTTGTGTGACAGCTACCTCACCACGACTGACTCAACTCGCAGCGAGTAAAAAGTAGCGGCCATCACAACATGTTCAATTCGCTTGTAGTCATTGCTAGTACTTGTAATGGTTGGTCACCACGATAAGTAGCAGCGACAAAAATCACTTCGTGTGACCGAGGCTTTAGTCTAGAAGCAAAAAAATGCAATAAAATTATTAAGCTTTGAGTAGGTAAATAATACAATTCTAATAATACTGCTACATATTCAGTATGAGTAGATAAACAGTTTACATAAGGACACCTAATATTAAATTTAACAAATATACTTAATATTTGATGGCAGGAATGTTTTCTACGGGTAAAGTAATCATATCAATCAAGGTTTTCCGGTGAATTAAAATTTTACCGAGATCCATGATGGTAACAGAATTCGAACAAATAAAATTGGATTGAAGAAAATAGTCTGCCAATTAGTATGGCACATAGCTTCCTCACTCCTATTTTGTATATTTTATACTTTTACAATCTCCAAATAAAAAAACCATGTCAAATTTATTGAATTTTTCCCCGTTTATTATCTAATCGGACGAGTAGATTTTAAGATTTGTTGGTTCACAAAAATTAAGCGACAGACCGACACGGAACCAAATATGTTCCCTGATGTCTGGAACAGATTTCTGTCTTGGAACTTTTAATCGCAGACACAACAAATTTTCGTTTTTCAGAAGCTTCTGATACCTTCGGTAAGCTCGGAGGTCCAAAATGGTAATAGCATTCGAAACCAAAAAAATATAAAAAGCCCTTGTTGATCCATAATTGTAGCGTAAAAAACTAAAGCACTATTTCTATAATGGATACTTTGATTATGTGCTTCTTATTTCTTAAAAAGAATAGTTTTGGGTCTTGCAGAGAAACGGCATGCAAGACAATGAGTTGGTAATTTATTAGCTATGCTTGCCAAAAATTTCCAATGTCTCTAGGTCAAATAATTTAGCGATAATTTCTACCTTGTAAAACGAATTGGAAACGTGAGTCAAATCTATAATGTTTAACATGACTTGATTGATTGATCTGATGTTAAATGTGTTATTTTAATAAAAAAAAAAGAAGTTTCCGTTAATACAATCTTTTTTAAAAAGTTTATAATAAAAATAAAGGTTTTACAATCCTTGTTACAAAAATATTTATAATTGGTTTTTACTTTCTCATAATTTTTTTTTTACTTCGTGAAAATTCGATTTTGATTGATTTACAGGTTTTGAGGTCCCGTGAGTCCAAAAAAAAGTGGATTTTAAAAAATGTCTGTCTGTCGTCTGTGCTGACGCGTGGAGCCTAAACTACTGGCCCGAATTTAACAAAATTTGGTAAAAATGTGAAATGATCCCAAATATGGCAAAATCAAGAAATGAATTTTAGCTCCAAATTCGGAGGTGCTACTCCCCAAACTCTGAAAAACAGTTCTGACGATTTTAATTAAAAAATGTAAAATGTAGTCCATTTAAAATAAATAAAAAAACGATAAAATAAAAAAAAATAAACGATATAAGCCGTTTTCACGGGAAAAATCTAGTTTTTGAGAAAATAGCTTTAAACGTAGACGGAGAGATGCCTGGTTCGATTCCGCGTCGAGGAATAGTTATTAAAAATTCAATTTTATGATAAAATGTTCAATAATGATTAATGATAATTATGTAACTACGAAAACTAATAATAAATGGAAAACACTGGGCTAAGGAATTATAAACTCGTATATGAGAAAGTTTGTCTGAGTTGCCTCGGACAGATTATTTTATTTTTATTTTTTATTTTAATGTTTTCGTAGTAATCGATTTTTACTGACCACTTAATTCAAAGCTTATCAATGTTTTCCGTGAAGATTCACTCGTACACAAAAAAAACACCATCGTCTGATAACGCGTAAAATTTACAACAATCCGCACATATGGAACCATTAGCTAATGTTGAAAACAACTCAGATTTTATAGCTTTTAGAAATAAATAACATTAGTCTAATGCAACCTATTCATAATAAAAGACGTAAAGGGCTTTTTATATTTATTTGTCTGGACGCAACAGTTGAAGATAATCCGCTTATAGGATAGTAATAAAATCCAGTTATAAACAATATACTTATTGTATTTTTTTACTCTGGGATTGAATTAAAACCTCAGATGATATACCAAACTTGGGAAAGGGAGCGATAAATGTAACTGCATTTAAGGTTAACTATGGAAAATTACAGTACGAATATATATATAAATCAAATTATAATTAAAGAAGGGAGACAGAAAATAGGATAAATATGATATAATATTAAATATAAAAATAATCCTTCCAGTAGCAAATTCCGACTTAGTCACATCTCGGTAGGCGATAAAAACTCTATTTAAATATTGCAAAAATGATTTGATGGACAAAGTAAATTTATAAAAAATAAAAATTAAGGAAAATTAAAACAACGTCCAAATTGAATAATTATTATATTTCTATAGAATTTGCTCAACGTTTTCTCTAAATGACCCTAGGAAGAGCATCAACATACATTTTGTTGATAATAATAAACGTAATAATGAATTTTGTATCTTAACTTATAAATTATACATATAAGAATATTTGAAAAATAAGTATAAATATAGATAAAGAACATATCCATTATGTTTTTCAAGTATAATTATGTTTTAAACTACTTTTTCATTTTACATTTATTGAATAACTTTTAATATAAATGTGATGGTGTGCGGAAATAAGAAATATAATCTCTTTAACTTGGGCTTATTTGTAACCTATGGTTTGGGCATGCCGCTATTATTACAACTTCTCTAAAATCAACTTCGCACTCTAGCTTTTAGTCAATAACGAATTATGTATGCCTATTAATATGACACATCCGCAGACCTCTTTCTGCTCAATTAAACTATTTATGAACATTCTATCAACTTTCAAGGAAACTCTTGTTTGTTAATTTTAAAGTTATATCCTTGATTTTATAGAACCATCAATAGATTTTTTTTATAGAGACCTCCTAAAGGATTTTAGGACATTTGAAGTCGTTAGATTTTTTTTTCGAAGGCGGCAAATTATATCATCAACAGCAAAGATTATCTACAATAGAGAAATAATGCCGTAATATCTCTACAACCAAATAATTTAGGGCAAGCTATATGATTAAAATGTGTTCTGTAGACTTCAAATAACATGATATATTACTTAAATTGAGAATAAGTTATGAACACCACGAATGACCTCGAAAGAATTTAACTTACAGTTATAAATAAACTGTCAAGTAAAAATAATAAAAGAGTTTAGAGAAATATCTACAAGTTCCTCAGAACTAGAGTACTGACAAGGAAGACTTTTAAAAAACCACAACATTTCCTGTCATTAGTTACTGCATTCGATTACATAATCAAATGAACAGGATTCGATATTGTAGTTGAGGTTTAAAGAAAACTCGGTTCACACAGCTGGAATAGTGGAACATCAGGTGTAACAGACAACAAAGATCTTAAAATATCGATACCGGTGAATGGATGTACAAGGATGATTTTTTTTTCACTCAACTTATCACCTTGGATGGAAGAAGACGTCTTAGATCTTACCAGAGAAGGTTCTCCAACGATGGAAAAACTGAAAAATCATTCTCTCCCTAGCTCTAGTAACGGAACATTTATCTTCAAGACAGAATCCTTCCCAAGGTTTTGGCCCACAACTGGCATTCTCTCGTATCTTACTTTGGTTCATAAAATTCAGAGAGAAGGGGAAAAAAAAGTATATCGTGGAAAAAAGTGAAAGTTCAATGTAATCGGTGGAAATCTAAAATCAAAGATAAAAAGAAACAACAAAACAGTGTTACGAAGTAAAGTTAATATCAGGAAGAATACTACAACTACGTAGGATTATTAACAATAGAAAGGCATCGTAAAAAATACGGCACTTCTCAAGCAACAAAATACTTCATGTCGTAAAAGAGTATTAAATAAAATAGCAGAATATCGAGAATGGAACAGTTAGTTTAGTTATATTAAACATTTCAAGGTAATATGTGTTCAATAGAGATTTTCACTAAGTACCAACACATTTTATTAGCCTACCTCTTTGCTAAGTAACCATCAGTTAAGATGTTAGTTTGTCAAAATCTTAAGAAGCAAGATCGCTATCAACATATTTGGCAAAGAGTTTGTATAACTAGTTATTATTAAGACAAATGGAATTTATAACCCTTATTAAAAAATAATAAATACGAAGCTCTACATTTAAGCCAAGAAGACACACTGAACTATGAACTCCTGCTCTGCTTGACTGATTTACCAATTATAATAATTATGAAGATGCTATCCCAATGCTTCCCTAAACTTTAATTAAGACGCCTTAAAGAAGCAATCTTATATTACTATACTTTAATATTTATTCCAAATATTTTAGAAGACAAATTCTAAATAAGATCCGGTCGTCTTGTTTCTAGGTTTGACTCTAAGAACGTCGTGAGTAGGTACATAAGTACCCACAAATCTCAGTTTGATAAAAATTTTAAATATATGTTACCAGAGGGGTACTAAAAGATTTGAAAAAACATTGCGGAGAGAATAAGGAAATGCAAAAATGATACTTTCACTTGCAATTTGAATATAAATGAGTCGATAAAATGTGTCAAAATCAACACAATTATTACGAGCAGCAGGACAATGTAATGTATTACCTGATGCAACTAGAAATCAAAAAATCGGGTACGGAGTATCTCGGAACTTTTCCTCCATTCGGAGGCCACTAGTGGCATCTCCTGCTGCAAAGCAGCAGGTGGAAGCACCATTAGGCGAGGTCAGTACTTAGATGGTTACCGTTTTGATCTCCCAAACAATTAATTTAATTTTGTCGTTTATAATGTAGGTTTTAATATCATTATTTATTTTAATAAGTCATTCTTTGAAGATTCAAGCCTTGATCTTTTGAGATAACACTAAAATGATAAAAGTTAGAAATCAAACGAAGAAATATTGAATTAGCTACAATCAAAATTAAGGGGAATTTGCCAAATAATGATGATAAATTCATCTTGCAGAACATAATTACTTCTTCTTAGAAAGAGTAACAATTGAAACAGACTTAAACTCATCTAATAATAACCAGTTAAATTGTATCCACAAAATATAATTGCAGCAATTGAATATTTTTAACATTGACACCACAATGAATAAAAAAAAAAAATCTTTTACTTGCAAAGTGTTACGTTAGTTTTCGGTACCATCACAAAATAGATAGGTGTCCTTTCCTCGGAAACTATTATGATCTTTTGCCAAGAATTCATGTCACCTGAAGTGCTATTATAAATACCATTGAGCTTAGAGTTAAGTTCCGTTCACCTCTGCATAACGTAGACATTCTTAGGTTTCAACTCCTCTTACGTTATTAAGTTCTTAACTCAATAATGTCTCACGAAAATTACACAGCTTAGAACTCAATTCAAGGCCTAGATATCACAAATGAAAGTTATCACTCTGCTAAAAATAATTTAGTTGAAATAATATCATATAATATTACTATAATTTTGGGTTGGACTAGCCTATATGGGGCATCATGTACCTATAGAAATGCAGAAACTAACAAATATAATGCATCCATAATTAAAGTGTTTCCGGTATATTGATATAAATTACATTATTTATGTATTCTTTTTTATTTCATACTCTCTTGAAAAACCAGATACGCTACATCGAAGCCCAGGTAATCTAAAACAGATACATACGCCCAAGATTCCCAAAATCGATCTGCATACAGCTGAGTCTCAAAATTGAGGACTGATTATGGAAATTGTATTAAGAGAAAACTTATTAAATGAAGAAGAATCCATAATTGGTGCATTTTTTATCAATATATAGAAAAGACTTTAATTATATGTGCCAGTTTTTTTCATTTCTATACATGATACCCGTATAGACTAGTTTATTTTATTTTTATATATTTTTTTTTTTTGATAAGGCGCATCAGCCAAGAATAGGCTATTAGCGCCTTGCCTTTTTTTCAGCGTCTTTCCACATGCCACGATAAGCCTTGCTTACCCGTGCTGTGGAGGTTGACTTTTACGCTCCCGCATAAAATCCCTCCCGTCTCGGTTTTCCTGAGATGGGGGCTCTGGAGGCCTAGGCAGAAGATCGCCTTTGCCTATAGACTAGTTTAACCTAATTTTGTGTTATTGTAAATCTAATTTCTAATCTATGATGAAAAAATGACAAAATATGAACAGATCATCACTATTATTGGAATAGCAGGACAACATAGAGTTAAACATTTAAACACGATGAAGGAAGAGAAGCAAAACTCCTATTTAATTTCTCTCCTTAAGGGTATAGAACATGACAATAATGACATAAAATGTAAGTCCATATTAAGAATACCAAATATTAAAAAAGACAAGAACAAAATACTTTTACAAGAAAAGAAGATAATCATTTAATAGATTTAATTAACCAAAAATATATATAAATATAATATACAATACATACTCGTATATGATCATAAAATAAAATGAGTTAGAATTATTATTTATTTAAACCCTTATCTCTCAAATTTAAAAAGTAGTTATTTATTTATTATTCTAAATTAATTATTTTTAAATATATAATAGTCTCTTACGTAGTTTTCGTTAACACTTATTTCCTCTGTTAGTATGTATATAATATATAATGAATAGATGAGCATAATTATAATTATTATTTTAATGTAATGAAGTAAAAAGCAATAATTAAATATAAATTATAATTATTATTAATAATTTTAATTTGATCATTACACAAAAACAACTATGCAAATGGTATAACGTAATATAAAATAGTTAAATTATATTAAAAATATGACATCCCGCTTTTTTGGCTTATTACGTCAACAAATAATTTATTTAACAAATAAGCATAATTTATATTATTATTATGGATAAAAAATAATGTCAGAATAAATAACTTGACCTTGTTAAATAGACATTAATTATTAATGGGCGAATTTACTTAAGTGTTTTTGTGTACTCGTAAATACATAATTATGGAAATTAGTTTATAACTGTATATTAGTTTTTATAGTTGTATGTTAGTGTGCGTATGTGTTTATTATACACATACACATATATATATATATATATCGAAGTAGAACCTTGAATTAATATGCTTTTGAATATTTCCTTTACTTCAAATTTAGAAAATGAAGAAGTCTTGGGCCGTTGGAGGATTGATGTGATCAAACATTAGAAAAATTGGTTTAAAATAAAAACGATTGGATATATATATATATATATATATATATATATATATATATATATATATATATCCCCCCCCCTATTTAATTGAAATTAAATTTCCAGAAACGAGTCCAGGCATAAATGAAATAAAGATTAAGTAATTATGAAACGAATAGAGTTAAAAGTCAATGTAAAGAAAAGTTTGCTTTATGATTTCATCAGTACAATTTGAGAGTTATGGTCTTAAATGATTTTTGTTTCGGGTTTGATTCGTGTTAAATTCAATAACACATGCGAACTAAAGATAAATATTAAGAATATAATTCTAGAAAAGCCAAAATAAATACCGTTGATATTTTTATTATGAACGGCATTTATTTTACTAATAAATGATTATAGGTTGCATCAAGGTAATAACCAAAGTGAAAAACCTAGTTTTCATTAGTGCTATCCAAAGTCAAGTATGTAAAATAAAGTTAGTAATTCCGTCAAGGAATGAACAATCATATTTTGTAATAATCTTTTTTTAAATAACAAGAAACATTATTATATAATATAGAAGGGAAGTATGTACTTATGAGGCTTGCTTTGCTTAAAGAGTAAATAAAGTTATAGAGATTAATCTATATTTGGATCGTTAGGGAAAGAGACGGGCTAGATCAGTTATGGTAGGCCAACATCAGAAGTGAATAATTCTGTGGGTTTAAGGTGCGGTGTAGGCTGAAGGAGGGTGTGGCCGCGTAAGACGAGTAGTGGCGGGCTGGCGGGTGGTTTACCGCGGGGCAGCGCGCGTGCCTAGCCCGTGAAGAATCGGTAATGAACAGGGTAGGAACGGCTCGGGGCCGAAACGTTCTCGGCCTCTCGACACACAATCGCCCGTCAAAACTCACTCCGGTCCCCCCCACGACTCACGGCAACTCGCTCCGAAAATTACCCGCCGAGGAGAACGGTCACGGCCCGTCAAGCGAGTTGACACTCCGCCCCTATAATAAAACTCCCCTCGACGGATAGAAAACTCGGGCTAGGACGGAGGATGTCCCCTGTCCGCACGGAGACACGTTCCTCTCCGGACAAAAAGACAACAAACCTTCCGAACACAAACAATACAATGGGCCATTTGTCAGAAAAATGATAGGGATATATTTACAGTGAAGATCACGACTCGAGCATAAGTACCGCAATGATTATTCAACCACGATACATTTACCTGTAATAATATCGGAAAAACAAACTATTCTTTAACTATAGGCTGCAGGTCTGTGGAAAATAATACATTTCTTACATAGCGCTCTTACTTTTCTCCAATACATAACAATGCATGATAGTAAATTAGCATAAATATTGAACGGATTTAAAACTATACTTATACTAGTCATGTATTTATCAATAACAAATTAATATTTTACATACCAAGTCGTCATCGATAAAACCCAAATATAAGATCTACATACCTGAAACATAAAAAAAGATACAAATATATATTTGAAAGTACTTCAACTTAAATTATTAATATCACATACTTATTTTGTTGAAAAATAAGTAAAAAGTTGTAACCTAAAATTTAGATTATTTTAAGTCACTTCTTAAAATTATTTTAAGTTTAAATAACAATTTACTACCGCTACTTTTATGAACAATCATATTTATCCAAAAAATGTCAAACGAATGTAAGCCATTCTGATAATATGAGAGGGCACGAAAAGGATGGTTTTTTTGAGTTCAACTGTAAAAAAAATTACAGATATATCAGGTTGGGATTCGAAATTTAATACCAAGGCTGTGACTGAGAATACGTTATGAACTACCAAAAATATCTTTCACAAAAAACAAGACTGACAGGTTGACAGAAAAAGGGCTACTGGGGTTGTTACACGAAAGGTTGATATTTAATGATCTAAAAACAAAACATTCCTGTATATTAACTAACAAATACTTTTTTATAAAGTTTAAGTAGACATGAAAATGTAAAATTTAGTAGCAAATTTCAATAATAAATTAAATAATATCGAATAAAAGGAATAAATTTGATAGTAAGCAGTGTAGATTAACTTTGTTATTATCAATTTAAATGTAGGTTCAGCAACTCAAAGAAATAAAATCGGTTTTACTGCTGCACCTATACAGTACACGTTTTAGGCTTATACTATTTGCATTTACTATTGATACTTTAAGCTTAATATAACCAAAGCAAATACCTACGGTTGCGAAACATGGGCATTATGTAGTAAAGTAATAAATAGGCTGAGCGAAAATAGTTAAAGCAATAGAAAGGAGCATGATAAGCATCACAAGAAGAGATAAGAAAAAGAAGAGATTGATAAGTGAGATGACCAAACTAAGAGACATTGCCGAGATAGTACTTGAAAGGAAATGGAGTTGGACTGGGCATTAGGTGAGGTCTAAAGATAAACGATGGCCTAATGAAATATTAAATTGGTGGCCGATAACACAGAAAAGAAAGAGGGAAATGCCCAAAAAACGATAAGGAAGTGAGGAAAGTGTGCGGTGGAGTATGTTGGAAGAGAGTGGCATCAGATCGAGCAGAATGGAAAATAATGGGTCAGGTGAATTGTGAGGTTTGGTGAAAAAATAAATAAAAATGGCTAAACGCCGATTTTCAAATTTAGTAAATATGTTAATGAAATTGTTCTTTCTTGTAAAAAAAATGGTTCATTATATAAACTGAAAATATGTATAGACCTATGAGACAAATGTCTTCGTATCATCATTATTAAGATTATGTTAATACAGAAATATAATAATAATAATAATAATAATTATAATAATTAAAAGTGAGTTATATTTCCTTAATATTAATCAATATGATTGAGGAAATATCAATATTAAGTTGTATAGGAATAGTTGTACACATAAATATTTGGATTATTATGTATTATAAACACGTAAAAGGGAAGACATATATAATATTTTCTTCATATTCATGAGCTTTCTTATTTTTATTTTTATTTTTCTTATTTTTTAGTCAATGTGTGTATGATTTTGATTTTGTTTCTGTCTCTTTCTGTTGATACGGGGTGTGTAGGGTTATAAGGAGGGAGAAGGTAGTGCTGGGTATATTTTAGTATGCGCTGAGTGACAGGCACAGTTCCTCGAGATGGGGGTGTCTGGGTATCTTAGAATGAGTTGGATTTCATAGTTTAGTCCTAGTCGAAATGAGTTAGATTCAAGTCTATGTTAGTGCTAGAAAGAGAACGGTAGGTTGTATGAGGCTACCCGTGCCAGGAAGCGAATCGTCTGGAATACTCAACTAAGGCCCAGTGCAGGACAGAACCCTCACAGGTGTGTGGTACCTGTCCACGCCTTAATGTGATTCTCGACGAGGCCTCAAGCACACCAGACCACGACAAAACCGCCAAAATATTCTCAACAACAAACTAACTTCTTCAACTCGAACCATTCACCACAAACAGATAGATTTTTTTTTTAAATTCAAAATTTTTAGTTTTTAACAGCAGCTTTAAATTTATCTTCAAGCATTAATGTTACAACAGTTATTTCTACCGACATTTGATAGAACTTACTTATATACTGAATACAACTATAAGATCACAACGGTAAAATTTAATTCAAATAAAATCTACATCTAAAATAAAACAATTGGCACTTTGTAGATAAGCACTTTTTTTCCCAGCGCACTTATTTGCAAGAATTACTTTAAACAAAATTCGAATTGTACATTTTTTTAAAAAAAACTTATAAATGGAATTGTGCAATTGTAAAAGCTATGAGACCTGCATCAGTTTCGAACAACAAATAAATAAGTGCTAAGCCGAATAATAAGGGTTCCTCGCCGAAAACTAATAGTAAATCGGCAGAAGGCTTGGCTAGTAATAAAATAATAATAGTATAATTGATTTGTACGTTCAGACAGAATAAAAAATTGACTGCCAATTAGTGTGGCACTTAGCTTCTCAAAAAAATTCACGGGGATCATCTGTGGGTCAGTCCCTAACTATCCACCAATTCTGAGCAAAATTGGTTCGACAGACCTTTAGAAATTGGTGTTTGACGGATTTTTACGTTTGCGCATGCCCAGTGGCTATTATATATCCAGTAACAATGACGATGAAAATTGTGGAAGTTATACGTGTGGCAAGGGTACTTGGACACACGAACATGAAACTAAATTTGTTCAGGGTGGTCTAAAACGTAAAATGCGAGTGCTATTTTTGATTTTAGAGGGGAAAAAATGTTCACCTCCCAAAAGTGAATACAACCTTTCCTTTTCCTTGGTAAACTCGTAAGCATAAATACCCAGGAGATGTTTCCTTTGTTTAAATATAAAAACAATTAAAACAAACTTTAAACTACGATTTTTATTGTTATTGCAATAATTTGAGATTCTTGCGTAGGTTATTTAGTTCATTACCCAAAATGTTACCTAAAAATAATATTAAACAAATGCATCTTAGTTCAAATTTGTCAGTTAACCTCTTAGTAGATTCAGCTATTAGAATTTCTATTCTCAAAGATGGTTCCAACAATGAAACGCTATTTCTAAATCCCGTTTACATCCTCTAAATAAATTAATTGAGTATATGTTTTTCTTGTTTTATATAGACTAAGTAAACTCAGAGATAGGGTAAGCAAAGTGAGTAAAAAAAGCACAATATATGAATGAAGGATAAGTTTTTGTAACCTAGGTATGGCGATATTAATTTATAATAAGAATTGGGTTCAAAATTGATTCCGTATAAATAAATACCAAAGCACATTTTTGCATCCTTGAAAACGTAGTAATAGAAACAATACCTCATGATCAAATGTAATAGCTGTCGATATATTTATTCTCCATTAAATTTAACGCTTCTTAAATTAATAATTACTTTTATACTTAATTTTCTGCGGATTGAAAATGTTAAAGCAAATATACGTTTTTTCTACGTATTTTTTAACAACCTTTACACGAATTATAATCGTATCCTTAAAAGATAAAATTGAATTATTTTTTACCGGATAAAATACACTTCAAAAAGTGGTCAATTGGTGTGGCACATAGCTTTCTCGCGTTCAATCGAGTATACTTAGAGATGTTATGCTTTTACAACACATTATTGCCTAATTTATTTAATTCCCTCCACCTCTTTTGCTTCCAAGCTTACCGAAGATAACTGAAGCTATATGATCGTTCTGAAGAACGAAAATATTTTATATCTCTGATATTCCGGTCTATTTTATGTCTTTCAAAAATTCCAAGACTGAAATCGGTTTTAGACATCAGGGAACATTTTTGGTTCCGTGTCTGTCTGTCGGTCTGTCTGTTGCTCAATTTTTGCGAACCAACATAACTATATTTAACTTATATAGTACCAAGTCAATATACTATATTTACTTTCTCTGTAAAAAATCCAAACAATTTTGACAGATTTAAAAAACGGGAGAAAATGAAATTAATCGGATATAATAGATATTGTAAAGTAAGCGATATAGGACGCGAGGAAGCCATGTGCCACACTAATTGCCAGACTATTTTTTTCTTAATCGTAAAACACATCTTCATTTTTGTATGATATACAGATAACTTGGCACAAAGGAACAATAAAAACTACTCATTACTATAAAATTACAAACTATTATTTAATCAGTTTATTTCCAACCTACATGCAAAAGATATTTTAACACAAACTGGTTCTAACCGCTATGATACGTCGTCAACATAAACTGATCTAAATAAAGCTATAAAAATATTGAAGTCATTTACCTTATAGCCTACTTACGATTTTAATTAAAGCAAACTTGTTTATTAGCTTTGCATAACGAGGTAGAAAATGTTCCCGTCTATATGTATATTATTGTCGAGTTGCACGAAGGGTCTTTCTTATAATGTGGTTTATCATTGGAACCAGGCCCTCGAAGTGAAAACATATAATAGCATATTAGCCATTCAGGTAGGGTCATGGGAACGGAAGTACAGAGGGGCTATCCACAGGTGTTAGACTGTTAGACCTTCAAACTCCAAAGCCCCACCAGACTCTTACACATTTCTAGCCTTAGCTTGGCTAAAAGCTAAAGGATAGAAGGGCCTGATAACCATCTTAGAATAAGCAACAACTCACAGCATACCAAGGAGAATCCCCTTTGATATCAACTCACTGATAGGAAAGGGTGAAGATCAACAGGTTCTTCACTTCCTCTCAGGTGTATAAATGACAGAGGAAGTCTGAACTCATATTTTACCATAGAAGTACTCTTTTTATTACTGTTGACTCCCCTTTAACATTTTCCATTAAGTAATCGTAACGTTTAATTGTAACACCTGAAGACTTATTTATCTGATAAAACTTAATTTTGTCCAATAAATTAGCGGAGTATTAAGACCCTTTTTTATGGAAATTGTATGTTAATCCTTATCGTGACATAAATAAATGTTTGTAATAATTCACCAACAAAAGCACACTTCAGATCTTTAGAATTCATTTTGACTTGAAAGTAGTTAGTTCTAAATACAATATTTTTCATGACTTTATTTGTATATCGTCGCCGAGTTAAACGAAGGGTTTTACTTTGTGGTTTATTAAAGGAACCATGCCCTCGAAGTGAATAACAAGCGAAAACTCCTCTTTTAGAAACACGAACAAAGATTCTATTTCCATATACTTTAGAATTTTATATACCTACAACTACCAGAAGTTCAGTTAAATCGAAAAATCATTACCAAATAATTAAATCGGTGGTGACAATACTTGTAAAGGACAAGGAGTACTAGTGTATGAGTAAAGCAAATTCTGATTTAATAATTCTTGAATGGTTTCTATTTATTAGTTTTCGTAGATAAATTTAATTATTATTGGACATTTTATCAAAATTTATCATAAAAATAACTAATACTCCTCGGCGGGGAATCGAACCCGGCCTCTCTACGTCCGCGTTTGCTATTTCTCAGGAAAACGGCCTATTTCGTTAGATTCTTACTTACATGGATTACATTTTAGAATTGTTTAATTAAAATCGTTGGAACCGTTTTCGAGAAATACTTTTTTCAGAGATTTTGGAAGGTAGAGAGCCTCCAAATTTGGAGCTAAAATTAATTTCTCGATTTCACCGAGGTATGAGAAAATCATCGGGGTATGATTTTTCTGAACATGGATGCCAAATTTTTTTTCTATATGATTGTTTAAGCTCCACAAGTCAATTGTACACGCACAGACGACAGACAGACATTTTTTAAAAACCACTTTTTTGAACTCAGGGGACCTAAAACCGTGTAAATCCATCAAACTCGAATTTTGGCGCCATCACAGTACTTTCTCGTTATATGAGAAAAAATAAATACAAATAACAATCCAAACTAGCCTAACATCAAAGAAGTGCTTATTTCTTTCTATTTAAGAGAAACTATAGTTAAAATGTTTTAAACAATCCTTTAGTATTTTAAATAATATCCTGAATAGTCCAAAATATCACGAATAAGCAAATTTGTAACAACTAAAAGGTTCGCGGTAGGGAAAGCTTCTAGGATCAGAGGCCAAAATCAATTAGGGTATTATCGTTGGTTCTTTAAATTTTATATGCTAATAAATGTGGATTCCATAAAGAAAATACAGCTAAGTGATTAAGATCATCTCGTGACGGTGGAAACCTCCTCCAATTAAATATGATAACTAGGATAACTGCTCTTCGCTTTTTAAAAATATGTAAACCCAAAAAAAGTCAAGTAATCTAGAGGAGATGAAATATAGGTAGTTAGTAAGCATATAATTACTGAGATAGTATGAGACGGGGAGGAGGGTCCCGTTGCCTTTGTCTTGTTCTAATGTGACCCTATTCTCAGGGTCGGTGGATGTGCGTTTTACCGAGTCGCTGAAACCGCTCCGCGTACAAACAGGCTGAGAAAACAATGACCTTCGTGTGAATTCAACGAGGAATTTTCTCAAAGGCTATCGCCCACGGACGAAGACCAGGGACCAATTACAGTGAAAATCTTATTCCAGGAGTCATCATCAAAGAGCCTTCTTAGCGAGTTCAGGCTTTTCTTTTAGAGGGCAACTCAGTAGCTCCTGAGGAGAGATCCTCCAACAACGGTCCGACATGGCGTATAGTCTGCCTTCAAGTCTCCCTAACAGTCTCTCATACACTGTTATAATGTATCATAATTTTATACAAGAACACGGGAGCCAGTAAGATAAACGTAGTAATCCCTGTAGACTTGATTAAGTATACTCGCCCTCAATGAGATCGATTAGAGAAATTAAAGCACGATAACTAATCTACACATAATTAAAAAGCACAAAAGAAACATGAGATTTTCAAGAAAAACAATCTCTAAAGCAATTTGATCATAACTTTTCTAAAATAGAATAATTACAAATAATTAAGAATAACTATAGTGAATATATTTATTGTAGTAAAGACGTTGTTACGTAGAGCAGCTCTGCGGTTTTCCGGAAGGTTATAGCGAAGGTTATAAGCATTACGCTTAAATATAACTGCTTCTCTACTCCATTTTAATTGTTACACTTTTATTGCAGTTATTCTACTTTCAGGAAGAAATTTAATAGCATTTTTATTATAAAATAATACAATCAGCCAGAGACTTTTTTTCTTCTGTGCGCCTAATGCAGAATTCTATACTCGTCGAAGTTAATAAACTCAAATTTAAAATTTTCCAGGTAATATAGGTATTTTATAGATAGATCTAGATATGGCATAAATAGCTCTTCATAGTCCGAGCACTACTCTTTCAGCTAAGTCCAGACACTATTTTTATCAGCTTCAGATTTTTTATAAAAGATTTTTAGGGTATCTGTAAATAAATTGTATCTTCTCATTTCTAATGGCTATATAATTATCCTGCCTTAAAAGAACCATCCATGCCATAATACTAATTCCTTAGTTTACATCCAAATTTTTTATGAGGTTCGTTCAGCTGAATGATTACACACATTGTCACTTAATTTACTTTACACTTAAACGTCGTTATTACTCGTAGTATGACGATCTAAAGCTGATTAAAATTCAGGAAGGGTATTCAACTACTACGTCACATTTTATTTTTTCCTGTTTCTTTTACGTACAGACAACTCAGACTAACTTTCTCATATGATCTCGGTCCCAAGATCCCAGAAACTTTTTTTATTTTATTTTCAACAAAATCAGATACATTTTCATCAATATTTCCGAACTAGATTTTTCTAGGGAAAACGGCTAAAAAAGTCGATAGATTCGTATTTATATATGCACTACATTTTAGAATTTTTTTTTATCAAAATCGTCGGAACATTTCCGAGATTTTTTTCCCCCACTTTTCTTCAAAGATTGAGGGGAAGCTCCCTCAAATTTGGAGCAAAAATTATATTCTCGATTTAGCCTCGTGGTATGATTTTTCTGGACATGTCAGTCATCAACTACTGGGCCTAAATCGGCCCAGTAGTTTAGGCTCCACGCGTCTGCACAGACGACTCACAGACATTTTTAAAACCACTTTTTTGGACTGAGGGGACCTCAATCAAAACGTGTAAATCCATCAAAATCTCAAGATAGAATTTTCGCAATACTTTCTCTTCAAATGAGAAAGTAAAAAATTCTGAAAATATAACCATTGCCTCACTAATACAATACTTTTACCTTGTCGGTTTTTTAGTTTTATAGAGCTGAGCGAAACGAAGCTCTCATATTACACTTTGCATTTGGTGGGACACATACTCCTGAACGGCTGAACCAATCCGCACAAAATTCGGCACGGTCATAGTGACCAACCGCAGGAAGGTATAAATCTGAAATGGTCCAAATTTGTACCGCGTACGAGGTACGGGGTACAAAAGTTAAAATAGTATTTGCCCCTTCATGATGCATGTCGTTGGAAAGCTCTTTAAGAGTACAGTTATTGTTGTTATGTTCACTTTTGACATATTTTCATTTAAGAGGGGGGTAAAATAGACAAACAGGAAAAAATGTTTTTTAATTTAAAATTAGGAATATTACTATTTTTGATCCAATTTCAGCTGTTTGTAAATAAAAATGTTTATTGTTTAAGATTAAAATGCACGCACGCTCAGCTCAATATTGCAAGCAGACAACTGCATTGCACATCTAGTATATATATACTAATTGGATACCAGTGCTTTCGCTACAGAGTGTTATTTTCAATTTGATGGGTTTATAAACTACCACCAAGAAACATTTACATTATTTTACTCAGCGAGAATATCTAGATTCTATCCCTCCCCTTTATTTTTTTACCCCCTCCCCTTTGATATGAAGAAAAATTCTTAAAAGAAACTTTCCGGGAAAGCAGCAGTATTTTCCTTCTGTCAGTGTATTTTCACACCCCTGAGTTAAAATTTGAATTATTATTTATTAATATATATGCTTACATTCAAAATAGGAGCTCTTTCTCAAGAATTAATTTCCTAACTTTAAGAGATCATTCTGGGCTCAATGCTCCATCTTTTTTTACTTTGTCCCTATTTCCCCCTTAGAATTTATTTATTTTACAATCCCTATTGGCAGATATCAATATAATTTTGAAATTATTATACTACGTATACACTCAAAGATTTTATTTTAGAATTTTAAAGAAGTGATGATGATTATAATAGTAAAGGTTCAGGCGTGGTAAGATGTGATTAATAATCTATTGTCTTAATATAAAAAAAATAAATCTAAATATTTTTTGACAGCGATTGAAAACTAATTTTTTTAACAGTTCTTCTTTCACGAATTTCCACAAAACATAAAATATTGTCTGTAGCTTCTTCTGCAATTTTGATTAAATAAATTTTTTATAAAAAATAAAATTAGAATTTTGAAATCTACTTAGAAGCCCCTTTCGCCGCCCCATATAAAGCTACCAAAAAGTTTTATAGCCTATATCACACACAGAATTGAGCTTAACATTGTACCCAAAACCAACAAAATCTGTTCAGCAGTTTGGACGTGATTGACGCACAGACAAACAGACATAACATTTTCTAAACTTTAATTCGTTATTACTCATTTAGTGGAAATACAAATTTTGAGCCCAATCCGATGCACTACAGACACCACTCCAATCTTATATAGGTATATTTAAGATATATGGTAAATCCACCATGTTTTCATGTTAGATCGACTTGCACGAATGTTTCAAATTTAAAGTTAGTAGTCAAAGTAAAAGTTAGACCAAAAACATACTTTAAAATTATATAAGATTACCATTTCTCAATGAATGTATCACGAAATTTGATCTCTTAAGGGGGGGGGGGGGGGGGTAATTAAAATAAAAAAAATTGGCCTCATAACCAATCATTTTCTCATAAAAAATAATATTTCTTATACACAGTATGGTTCTATTTATTAGAACTTGTTGAGCAGTGGAATAACTTAATTAGGAATAAATAAGACGGCTCTCCACTAAAATATACAAACTACACTTCGATAGTTCCTAGGTCACAGATGTGTTATGTCATGTGACATGTTTTTGAAAATTTAGGTTAAGTTTCAGTCTGATTTTTTATGCCACATATTACTAAATGCACAGATATAGTAAGTCTAGGATTGGTCTTTAGGTGGTTTATATTAATTTCGAATGAAATTCATTTTAGTACTAAACACTCAAAAATGTCCACTTAAACTTAATACATCTGAGAATTAGGATATCAATTTACAATAGTGGACACTATAACTTTGTTTATTGAAAAAGATAGTCGTTCTTTATTTATAAGCATAGTATTCACTATTTAATTAAGTGGGTTAATTTAGAAATACTTAAGAAAGTTTAAATTGTTATAATAAGATCAATTAAGCAACGCTTAACATATATTTCACTGGTGTAATAGCCTCTTACCTTTAATTGAGCACCTTAACCCCATACCACGACAATAAAAGCTATTAAAAGGCTTAATGGTGTTTTGATGGTAATTCGTAGATGGGCCATGAAATATTCAGACATATTGTAAATGTAAATTTGAAGTTTTCCTGTCTTCTATGAGACAAATATTAGGGTTCAACTTGATGCCAGCTGGAGAGAAGTTTGAAGACGACATGGCCACACTCCCTATGCAAATGAAACATTAAGTGTACCACAAGGCTCTCATAAGCACCGATGTTATTTATAATTTAATCATCCTTTTATTAACGTAAGTTTTAGGATTTATAATAATTTTTCTGGACATGTTATGCCCAATTTCCCCAACCCAGTATAGTTGAGGCTCCATGCAGCTGCATAGACTAGAGACTACAGAAGACAACACAGACAATACATTTTTTTTTTTTCTACTTTGTCTACTTTTCAGAGAAAAGTAGACTCCAGCGCCGGGACTTGAACCACGGGCCTCTACATTTTTTTTTATAACCACTTTTTGGACTCTAGGGATGTACAAAACGTGTAAATCCATAAAAATATCAAAATCGATTTCTACGCCATCGATAATAGGTACTTTCTCTCTATATATCAGCTATAATTCAAAATATCATTTTTTACGTATGTAAAAATTGAAAAGATTTTAGACCTATCAAAATCCTAAACTCCTGACATGAATTGCCTATTATAAAGCAGAAATTCTACATTATTTATAAACAATTAATTTATAATTCGTCAATCTTCTTGTTGCAATATATCTTTTAGAAACTTCACTTTTATTTATACTGTCTTTTTCTCGGAAAAAAGAGCTCGCGACATTTTTTCTTTTTTTTTTGTAAAATATGTGAGGTGTCGTTTTTTTTTCTCTTTTTTGCATTTTTTCCATTGTTGCTACTAAATTTGAATACCTTATTCAAATAAATGTTAAAAAACATTCTTAGAATTATTATTATTATTATTATTTATTTATTTTTTTGTAAAAAGTGCAAAATAGAAATAAATATAAATGTCATGGATCTTAACCTCATAATAAATATTAATTTATTGATTACATCAGCTGTTTTTAGAATAAATCAATTCAACTGCAATTCCTAATTTAATGTAAAATTCTAAATAGTACAATTTCGTTGGGCAATATTAATATTAAACCACTATCAACCTGACTATTAAATAAGTATAGTGAAACTGCATTATTTTCATTAATTTGGAACAACTATAGGTTTCTTTAAAATGTAATATCCACTTTCTTCAAAAATGTCTTAGTAGCTTAATTATTATCGAACAACATAAATAATTAATTGAAAACAATTTTACTATAGATCATTCTTACAACAAAAGCTTTCTCATTATACGTATAAAGGATAAATAAGTTATTTATGAAGTGCATTGAATAATTTCTTTAAAAAAAATACTCTTTTATCGACTTCTTATAATCGACTTCTTTTTCACATTCAGAAAAATCATGAAAGTTGTGAATAATTTAAAAAAAAATTATAATCCATACGATATCTTTTTCTAGATTATATTTAAAACTTAAGTATATTTTTAACAGATGTAAGCAGCTTCTTACTATAAGATTCATGAAAGTTGTTAGATTTTATTTCATAATCATTCTTAAACGAAATTTATTTTAGGTGTTGTACAAATCTGTAGATTTTCTACTTATCATTTTTAATTCATGGATAATAAAAAAACAAACTTCAAAGGATTTAGCTCTACTGTTATTATATAAAACTTAGCCAATGTGTAAATTTAATTCAATATAATCGAATATATTTAGAATAATGGAAATTTACAGATTTTTCGAGAAAACCAATAATAGTTAAATAGATATTACAATTGATTATTGGCTCAGCATTAAAGTGTGCTTGTGTGATTTTAGAGTATGGCGCCTCTATGGGGGTCGGCCTTGAGAGTGACAAACCCGTCCGACCAATAGGAGGTATCCTAGTGCTGGAGTGGGGGTAACACTAGTCACTGATTGGTCCGCTCTCTCCTAGCACTGCAGCCAACATAACGCTAGAAAATTTCCCTGTACAAGTCACCCCACCTCGCCCATTTGCATAATGATATTCTCCGGGACGGTTTTAAAACTTTTTTCAATATTATTTTTTTTTCCGTATTATATCCTGTGAAGTGGGTAGGCGGGGTCATTCTTTTAGAAGAGGCATTTATCTTTTTAGTTTTTGTTTTTCTTTTGTAATAGGGGTTGGCCAGTTCGATGTATCGATAGTGTAACGAGCCTTTACTTGAGCTATCGATATTGTGCAGCAAGGGAATGTGCTAATTTACATAAAGCCGGTCTCCCACTCCTTTCAATACCTTGCGAGTCAACTCTTAGATTTACTTCAGCTTAATGCAACACCGCTTGAATTTCCTAAATTATTTTCAATAAGGCATGCTTTCAGTAATAGCTCTGAGTTGTTTTTTAAACCCTATACGAAGATAGAAACAAATAATTATTCTAATTGATATATTATACTAATGCCTCCTAAAGAATTATAATAGGTTTGAACTTTTGTTCGAACTATACTAAAAATTAATATTTTCTTATGGTAGACTAAGTTCAAGGCAAATCTATACTGGATAAGAAAGTTAGCTTGGATGAGAATATCACTTTAGTTATAACAAAATGCTTATTGTTTTTTAAGGATAAATAAAGGAAGTTGCGAGTATTTCATAAAAATTATAGACTAAATTCGAAAATGTAATGTTTGAAAAAACTGATCAATTGACAATTCAATTAATAATGATTATCATTAATTAATAATCAATTATCACTGATGATCGAGAAGAATGATCAGTAAATACCAAATTATTGATCCTTGAGATCCAATTCAGAAATAATTTTTTGCAAGGAAAAATTTTGTTTGATTTGATATAATATATCTACGAAGAATCAATCTTAAAAGGTGGAAGTCATATTGAGTTAGTATAAAATAGATGAAATTTACGTACATGATTAATATGCATTAAAGCCACATCTTGCAGTTTTAATTTTGTTTTAAAGATATAATATTCAAAGTGCATGTCTCAATTTTTCTTGTAAATATATACCTAATCTGTAATTATTAATTATACCGATTATGAAATAGTTATTTATGCTCCTAGGGAGTAAAGTAAGCCATTATTCCCTGAGCGAAAAAAGTTGGTTCCCTTAAAAAACCATGGTCCCTTAATCCCGAGGCGAAGCCGAGGGAATTAGACTCTTTAATTCCCGAGGCACAGCCGAGGGAATAACTCTAATTAGAATTTTGTGAGAGGTGAGGTTTTTGTGTTTTTGAGAATATTTTGTTACATAATAGTTATTTATGCACCTAGGGAGTAAAGTAAGCCATTATTCCCTAGAAGGTTATTTAGATGCAGGTTATAATGTTGCAAACAAAGATAAACATGGTCAAAAAAGCAACCTGATTTCAACAACTTCATTACATTAGCCATACATTTTCTACTATTTATAAAATAATTAAGTTGCAATCTTTACTTTTTTGGCCTACTTTACTTTTTCGCCCTACTTTTACTTTTTCTTCCTACTTTTTGAGTTCAGGGATGAAAATACCTGTTTTAGTCCCTCTAAACTAATTCAAAATCATAACTTTTTTCCCCTACTGGAGATAAATGTATTTATAGTGAAACTGCTAATTTTATACCCAACTAAGTATATTAATACTTGGTATAGGTATAAAAGTAATAGTAAATAAGTATAAATGTATAACTTATAGTAAAATAAGAATACAGTCAACTCAATTTATAATTATTAAATAAATGTAAGATGTACAAGAGTAAAAACAAAATTTTAAATTAATTCTAGTTTGCAATTAAAATGAGAGGAAATAAGGTTATATTTTCTTGTTCGACTCTACAGCGCAGCGTGACAATTAAAAAAAAAACGATTTATGTGGATAAATTAGATTAGAAAAAATGAAACTACATTATGAAAAAAGGTGAATTGAATGGAAGATTTCGGAATGCTTTAAATTAGTATCGAAAATCCGGTCTGTTTAATATTTAAGAACGTTCAAGTTCCTTTTTTTTAAAGCTTGTACTTGACTATAGAAATGAAATATATTGTTAATTTAATCGGTTATTCAGGGGCGGATCCAGGGGGGGGCGAGGGGGGCGACCGCCCAGGGCCCCGCGCCTTGGAGGGCCCCGCGCCATAGAAAATTATAAATAAAATACTTATACTTTACAGGCAAATTTATAGTTCATAGTGAAGATTGTCCGCGGAACCCCGTGCCATGTACAAAACATGAAATATTAGAATTATAAAATTCAGTCGAATTTAGTTTACATGGTAGAGCCTAATACCTAACTACCTATTCGCGGGGCCCCTCACTATAAAAAAGTCAAATAAATAAGTTATAAAATATAAATTAATTTTTTTTATGTTTAAGATAGCCCGCGGGGCCCCGCTCCATATAAAATTAAGTGAGTTAACGTCCTAGTGTTTTCTCACCCTCCCCCTTTTCAAAATGATGACGAATTTGTTATTTACTGTGTGGGGTAAATCTTCATCTATGTACCCCACCTATATCTAAACGTCCAATTTAACTGTTCCTTTTTACATTACAAAAACAATTTCAGTTGTAGCAGCTCGATATATTCAATTTTTTTTAATTTTAGGGAAAAGTATGGAAGGTTATGGTATGGTAAGTTTAGGTTGAGTTTAGTAATTTTTGAGCTGACCTAACAATAACCTTCTATCATTACCCTATAAAACGTGACATTTCATGTATTTTTATTTCAACAAATAAATAAAACACTGAATTTATCGAGATACTACATAACCTTAATCGTTTGACAATGTACAGAGATATGTAAAAAAGACAAATCCTGTAAAAAGGAATAGTAAAAGAAACTAAGTATATCGTACAGTACGAAATAATTGGGCCAATTAGTGCAGTTTTACCAATTGATGTCCAAGAGAAACTTCACCTCTGAGATGCATAAAAACGCTGTTTTGAGAGGTCATATTTACAAAATTTTCCGGGGGAGGACCCCCGGACCCCCCTAACAATGTGTCTTTGAAAATTAAACTAAAAACTCGGCACTAAAATGGAAAGTTATAAGCTGAGGATATGAATTCTGGGAGTAAATTTAAAGTGCTCGAGTGTAGATTTCAAATTATAGGACTGATCACAAATAACACAGCTTAACTTTTTATTTACAATAATAATTTAACCATAAATCCAAAATATCATGAAGAAGAATAAATAGTTAAGTTTACAGAGCTTAATTATTACAATAAATAAAAATGTTTCTTTTCGATTACGTTTGCAAAGAAAATGACGATTAGATGAAAACTATATAATTTGAGGGGTTTATGTTCAAATAATATGTTATTAAATCATGAGCTGAATTGTAATTATTTTAAAAGTTTTGAATTATTTTGAGAGTAAAAACGTTTGACAGGCCGGCCCTAAGTAAAGGGAATTAGCCGTAAAATAGGATCAAGTTATAGGTGGTTTATTATTAAGTTAACTTTGTTGTTTTTTATCAGCAATCCCCGCTCTATCCTAGGGGGCCCCGCCATTTTGTCTCGCCCAGGGCCCCGCAAGATCTAGATCCGCCACTGCGGTTATTTATCAAAATGTGACTAAGATAAGTATAGGGTGTTTATATTAGCAATAAATTGAATGTGAGTCAAGTAATTAATAGGATGTTTAGGGGGGTTGACAGAATAAGAACTGAATATGATGATCTCTTAAATATATTCAGATATGTATTCACATAAAATCATGTTAATACATGACAATACATTTAAAAAAAAAATGATTTTATACTAAGACAATAAACCGGATAATGATCTCAGTGCTATAAAGAAAATCAAATTAAATCTTAAGTGAATATTTTTAAATTAATTTAATTAAGAAATAAAAATGAGCTAGTTAATAGAAACATTGAATGATTTCATTTCTTGTAAATTAAAATAATATATTGTTTTAATATTGTTCTCTAAGTTAATTTAATTAATATATTATAAGCTAACATAGAATCAACTAGAATAAAACAAGATAGTATCGAAAAATAATCTTTAAGAATGAATAAGCTACTAGGTATAATAATTAAAAATGAAAATACCAACCATGAGGAGAATGGATGTGGGTAAAGGGGGAAAACTAGGTTAAAAACTACCATTCTCGAAGACACCTCTGTAAGTTTTTGAGTTAAGATGAAACAAACATTAGGATAGAAATAGTCATTTGGCTTAAAAATAGTCTGCCAATTAGTGTGGCACATAGCTTTCTCGCGTCCTATTTTGTATAAATAATGATTTTATGCTTTTACAACATATTATTGTCTAATTTATTCAATTTCCTACCCGTTATTTAAATCTGTCAAAATTGTTTTTATTTTTCACATGAATTAAAGCATCAATTTAGCAAAATTTAAAGAGCGCAAACGGTTGAAATTAATCTGGGGCTATCTCCAGGCTACTTTCGACAAACCATCAAAATTTCATAAAAATCAGATGAGTACTTTTGAGGATATAGGTGTAAATAAATGTATGTTTGTGCGTATGTGGAAGAAAAACAAATGGGCATAAGGTTAAAACTTATATGGGACCAACAATGGGCTAGTTATAAATTGTGACCTACCATCCAAATTTTAATAAAATCGAACGAATAGTTTTCATAAGTTGGTTCGCAAACATTGAGCACAGACCGACAGACAGACTCCGAACCAAATATTCCCTGATTTCTGAAACGGATTTCTGTCTTGGAATTTTTGAAATCGGGGACCTAAAAATGTATTCTTCTTCAGAACGATCACAAAGCTTCCGTTACTTTGGGTAAGCACGGAAGCAAAACACCAGAATGGAACTATTTAAATTTAGAAGGTTTAGGATGTTTAAAACTGTAGAAATAACTAGGATAGAAATAGTCAAATGGCTTGAGACTGTAGAATAACACAAGGATGGAAATAGTCAAATGGTTTGAAACTGTAGAATAACACCAGGATAGAAATAGTCAAATGGCTTGAAACTGTAGAACAACACAAGGATGGAAATAGTAAAATGGTTTGAAAATGTAGAAAAACACCAGGATGGAAATAAACAAATGGCTTGAAACTGTAGAATAACACAAGGATGGAAATAGTCAAATGGTTTTAAAATGTAGAATAACACCAGGATGGAAATAATCAAATGGCTTGAAACGGTAGAATAACACAAGGATGGAAATAGTGAAATGGTTTTAAAATGTACAATAACACAAGGATGGAAATAGTCAAATGGTTTGAAACTGTAGAAAAACACTAGGATGGAAATAATCAAATGGCTTTAAACTTTAGAAGAACACAAGGATGGAAATAGTCGATAGAACAAATAATGCGTTTAAAACAGTCGAAACTGTTTAAACCGAATTTAGTCAATCAACTTGCACAAGGATATTAATATAGCTTATTATAGTTTTAAAAAATGATAATACTGTTAAAAACTCGAAAACAGAATTTTCACAAATCCTAATGCTTTCTTTATATTATGTAATTGTAAGAAAGATACAATCAATAAAGAAGTAGATTTTTTTTTTTAATTTGAAAGTAGTTAGATATACACTGGAAAATGTTTATCAAACTTAAACTGAAAGTTACTTTTTAGTTTAAATTTCTAAAATCGTGACATCGAGACGTGACTATAAGAAGCATTTCTTTATCCAGTCTTTTAGTTGACATTACAAGAAAGGCGACTAACACAAATTAAATCACATAATATAAAATAGCTTTTTTTGCATAACATAAACAGAGAGAGAGAAATTACGACTAAGTATATCGACCCTTTAATATGTTTTTGATGTAGGAAAGTTTCGTGTTACAAGAGTCACTTTGTTGAAAACCCCTAAAACAATTGTTAATTTTACTGGGTACTGTTTTGGTAAATTACTCTTAACCAAACTAATATAGGTACCTACTATTAGGTTTATATAAATAAACCTTCATTTCCGTAAAATAAACTATTTTATTTTAACTAATTTGAGTTTTTTCAAGTTTAAAATAAACTTAAAAAGACTTCATTGCAAATATTATTGAAGAAGGACATAGGGTGTTTATCCTCAAGAAGATTACTTAAAACAAAATCAAGATTAATCAGTTTTATTATCGATTATCTAACTGACTAATGATATAATAGAGGTTTGTACTAAATAATGATATAATAGAGATCGTATACTACATAATTATATAATAGAGGATCGTACTAAATAATGATATAATAGAGGTTCATACTGAATAATGATGTAACAAAGGTTCGTACCTAATAATAATGTAATAAAGGTTCGTACTAAATAATGATATAATAGAGGGTTCATACTAAATATTGATATAATAGAGGTCCGTACATTAATAATGATAGAATAGAGGTTTGTACGAAATATTGATATAATAGAGGTTCGTACTAAATAATGGTATAATAGAGGTTTGTACTAAATAATGATATAACAGAGGGTCGAACTAAATAATAGACGTTCGTACAAAATAATGATATAATTGAGGTTTGTACTGTTATTAGTCAGTAATAATATATGGAGAGGTTCTTACCGACTGTTAAGACTATGAAGTTAAATTGTAAATACCTAAAATTCAGAGGTTTAGAGATTAAGACTTATTTAGCAAATATTTGCCTAGGATCCTAAGCATTATCAGAGATCATTAAAGCTGAATTAATAATATTAAAAATTAATTTTCGTAACAGTACGAAAGTTCTCATGGTTAGTGTTATGATTAAGTTCTAAGTATTCCTGTAGCGACAGAAAATCAAGGCTACTAGTACAATAATACCTTTCACAAATAAATCTTTTCATATTTTAAAAGGATTCTTTTCTTGTATTTCTGTCATGTATAATCGATCGAGGGAGGTATGCAAAACAAGCTTGACACACATGATTTCATGATTCTGCCTATCATTTAACTCGCACTTAGAAATACATAACATGAATTTCTATAAATAATAAAGAAAAATACTACATTTAAATAATAAATGAACAAACTAAGGAAAACGATTTTTTCCTGCCTTCATTGAATTTAAATCCATCTATAATTTTATAAGGCATATTTACAAAGATAATATTTATAATAATTTAATAATTTTAGCATGAATTAAGTTAATATTAAATTAGCCTACATTGACTTAAATACATTATAATGCAATATAATACAAAATAAAACATAGTATATTTTAAACGTCAACACACTGATTTCCCATAATTTCATTGTATCTACCAATCTCCATTAGAACTTTCTCGCAATTCCTTACTTTTTATATAATAGAGACAGATTTTTAACAGTTTTATTAATGTGAGAAAATAATATGCAAAATAATCACTATATATATATATATATATATATATATATATATATATATATATATATATATATATATATATATATATATATATATATAACTGAAAAAGGCTATTCAATATTAATGATAATAAATAAAAATAATACGACATTATTCTTTCCAAGATGAAATAAGAAATATTTAAACTAAAAAACCTTGATCACACAATTGCTCAATATTCCTCAAAAAACCAAAATGGCAAAAAGTAATTTGTGGCAAAATATTTTATTCTGTATTCATAAATTTGTATTTTTGTGTAAGGCGGAATAATAAATATATTTTGATGTATAGGTAAATTGCAATAAAAATTACTTAATAATTATGCATCCTTTTTTTTTATTTATTATATATACACACATATAAATATATATATATATATATATATATATATATATATATATATATATATATATATATATATATATATATATATTGTATATATATATAATATGTCAGGTATAAAATTTGCAATATTTCACCCACCTAAGATTGTCGACAAATTGACTGCCCACAATATTTCTCTAAGAAAAAAAAAAAAAAAATTGAAGGATAAAAAAAAATATAATAAGGTCTTACGTATAGAAAAGTTATACAAATGGTTTTTTAAGTGACTGCAGAAAACGATAGATGAACTAAAATAAATATAAGTATTTATTTCTTACGCAATAAGTCTATAAACAGTGGCACTCAATGACAAATGCACAACTACCAGATGTTATTTTAGAAGTTGTAATCGTATAATAAATATTATGTATATATGTACGTATATTATTCCAATAAACTAAAATTATTCGCTATAAATACGACACCAATGACATAAATAGTAATTGAATCATATTTTCTCTTATTTTCTATAATAGAAATCTATGAATACGAGTACAATAGATTTTAAACCCACATTATATTTAGGATACTGTTATTTTATATATTTATTTTTTTCCCTCACTATAGATTTTTTTTTTTGGGGGGGGGATACTTTTATAAGAAGTCAAAGAATGATGACAGGATGAAAATTAAATAAGGATCAATTTACTATATAATAGGTATGAAGCTTTTTTTTCTTTTTTTTTTGGTGAAGTGTAAGTACAAAAACAAAATATCAAATAGTTCCTTAAACCACTATCAATTTGCAATAAATAATTTTTCCAAATAGCAGATAGAAGAAATCGTAATTTCTAAAATCGTCATTAATAATTAGGTTGATGGAAACTGGGTATAGTGAGGTTATATTTTGTGAGGTTAAGATTTAAATAATGTAATTTTGTGCGAATGTAGAAGAGAAACAAATAAGTGTAGAAGGTTGAAACTTTAATATAGGACCAATAATGGGCTAATTATATTATGACTTACCATCCAAATTTCATTAAAATCGGAAGTGTAGTTTTTAATACATGTGGTTCACAAAAATTGAACGTCAGACAGACAGACAAGAGACCAAAAATGTTTCCTGATGAATGTTGAAATCTGGGACGAACAATTTTCGTTCTTCAGAACGATCACATAGCTTCCGTTATCTTCGGTAAGCTTAGAAGAAAAAATATATGATATTATATAACAATGTAGATAATTGAATTATGTGCATTAAAAAGTATGCAAACACACACAATTTAATTGTTAATTGTTAGTTTTTTATGTTATTTAATTGTTGTGTTAGTTTTTTATGTTATTTAATTGTTTTGTTAGTTTTTTATGTTATAAAAACTTATTTAATATCATAACCACAGTTAATAATGGACTTCTAATACGTTTATAAATCATGTTTTAAATTATTTGAACAAAAGATATCTAAATACCGAATACAATAGAATTAAATTATTTCGATTTAAATATATGCCTGTTTAAAGAGAAGGCTAGTTTGTTGCTTGTAAAATAATGGAGTTAATTCCAAGTGCGAGGGTAGTTGAGCAATGTAGTCAAGTTGAATACTACATCTTCTTCTTCATCAGGTTTTCTCGTCACGATGTCAACTAGGGAGATCGATAGAGTTGGATATAAAGTGATTGCTTCTGTGAGCCTGATCAAAGTAGCCGAAAAAAACCAGTCTTGTATTACGTCAAGAGAATATCGATTGGAATGGACAAAAAAAAGTCACGGTGTCTTCAGACGAGGGTGCGTGAATCCGCGCCGGCCAAGCATTTCGATTAGGCCTGGTAGTAATATGAAAGGTTCTGTGTAGATTCGGCGGAGACACAGAAGGAATAGATCAAAGAGAGGTTGAGGGAAGGTGATGATGTCGAAGATGTGATGAATAAGATTGTTGCTATTCATTGAAGAGGTCGAGCGGTTGGATCCTGCTGGATAGAAGGTGGATGAGATACTCCACTCGGGCTTTGTCCGCTTCCCCAGTCTATCGGCTTCAGTCCATTGTTTATTGTGATTCCCAAGTTCTCGACTCCCTCCAGCTCTTATCTCTTCACACTCATTCATTCAAGCAAGAGACCACAGGCTCCGTCCAGAGAAGGCTTTATTGTGAGAGAGATGCTCTTGTATATCAGAGTCCGCGAGAACCTTGTTCTGACCATTGGGTGAGGAGGTCTGGTAGATTAACTTTAATATCATATCATTTTGATCTGAGGTTAAAATAACAAATATAAAATATAGTAATGGAATATTCTATTACTAAACAAAACCTAACTAAGCCAAAACTAAATAATATAAAATAAACAAAACCAAAACAATAGGGACACCGTAAAAGAAATCAATAGACTAAAGAATTAAAAGACCCCCGAAAAAGAAATATTTTCTTGGCCAACTCCACCAATCCTAAAATAAAATCAATATTTAATTTAATAGCTCTGACCGTTCAAATGTTTCGACTCAACAACTCCGAACGATATTTTCAATCAAACTTCTAGAAATTTAGATCGAACCTTAAATAAAGATTAAACCGTACAGAATACTATAAAATGTCGAATATACTCGTAGATTGACAGTGGAGTCACTTGTTTGGAAATAATAGCAATTTTAACAACCCTAAATAGGCTAAATGCAATAAAAACTCAGAAATTACCCAACAGTAAATGACTGTGAATTAGAAATGGACAAGTAGAAAAAATAACTATAAGATAGTAAAACACTGAAGAAACTTAGAAGGTTTTAATTAAAGAAAGAAAGATGATATTTTGAATATTCGATAATATATCATATATCTGATCAGGTGCCATAAAATACTGAATAATTTTTTTTTTTAGAAAAATAGAGTATTTTTTAGAATTAGTAAATATTATTTTAAAAAATCGATAGAAGAAACTCGGCAGTATAATATTATAATACATTATTGTTAATCAGTTTTTTTCTAACATTAATAAATTAAAATTATACTTCGTATTATCTACAAAACAAATTAATTAGTTACATGAACAATTTAAATAGAAATAGATCAACTCATTATCGATAAAATTATTCGAATTGTTCTATCTGTGTCTAAGTTTAAACAGTAGAATAACATTTCTGATGTAACACCTGCTCATCGTAATTCGAGAGGTTTATTTGCTGAGATTCTAGTCTATATTTCTATAAGTATAGAATTGTAATGATTTGGTCTGTCCAGACCAAGGCAGGTAGCTCGTTTCTTATCAGCTAACCCTATCAGTACAGCAAGCTTGTTTAGAGATAAGGTAATATCGAATTCTGATATACGACCCAGGCAAGGTCACCTGCGCTCTGCAGATTAACAGCTGGCTACGCTATATCTGTAATCTTTAATTAATACCTCTGCACATTTTTTCCTACATTAAAACCGTAGACTCATTATAACAATATTTTATCATTTAATAGAGAAATATTTTTACTTAATTTTTCTTTTTTTTTACCTTATTGCATAATCTTATATCAATAATACCTATATATTACTCTACTAAAACCGCAAAAATTATCAGAGAAAAGTAATTTAAATAAGTATTTGAAATCGATACATCTCAAACTAGCATCTTTAACGTAAACATATTCTCACGTTTTTTTGTGTTCTTTACAACCAACTTAATACTTTCTGTTTAGTTTTTTTCAAAAGACGTCACAATTTTTTCTCAGTATAAGGTAGTTTATTGCAAATGGAAATTTACCATTATCTGATTTGGAATTCGTTTTTAGCAATTAGTTAAATTAAGAATATAACAAGAATAAATGATAAAAAATTAAATAAAATAAAATGCAAAGGTTTATTTGCATAAGGCAAGAGGTCTACAAATATTACCTAACACACCTATTGTGCCTCAAAAACCAATACATACCTATACTGTAAAATTCGTTCCACTAATGAAAATATTCAATACTTAGCTTTTATTTGCTTTAGTTATTTTGGAAAAAAAATAGTTATTCCTTAAACTTATTTAATTTTTAGGCTTATTGTCAATAATTAGCTATACCTACTATTCTTATAAGTATAAAAGTGAATCTCATATCTATATATTTCAATCTATATCTACGAGTATATATTTTATGAGAGTTAAATATCGATATTAGAGATATTATGGAGTTAAATAACGTTTAATATTAAATAAGTAATTATTATTGGAAGTGAATTAATTATTACAGGCAACAATATTGTTTTCTAATAAAACCTCAAAGCAATGACACTCTCATAAACTCTTATATAGGCTTTTAAAAGACTCATAGTCCTCAAAATAATAATCTGCGTATTTATTCCAAGAGAGGTAAGATATTTTCCTCATATTAACGATTGCATCGATAAATGTGATAGTAAGCAAAGACTAACACGTAAGGCTGATTTACACGTATTAAGTTATTAAGTAAATAACTAAATTTTAACTAAATGTTAAGTAAATTAATGCATGTAAACAATGAATTTAGTAAGAAGTTGCAAGTGAAAATTTAGTGTGCAAGTAAATAAGTAGAATATAATTTTGTCTATTTTTCGGTTTAGTAGGTGGGCGTGGCTAATCACTGGACATGCGAAATTTAGTTAAATCCACAAGTTTAAAGGAGCCTCGCTTATAGATTAGTAGATTTTTGTTTATATATTATTTAGAAACGTTTTATTGTATAAGAAATGTAATTGGAATTATATTGGACCACATTTCGAAGCGAACTAAAAAAGCTTAACTAAATATTAAGTGGAAAATGTGTAACACTTTCTAATAATTAAGTCACTTAAAATTTAGTTAACTACTTAATTATTTAATACGTATAAACCAGCCTTAATAGATAGGAACAAAAATAAATAAAACAGAGTAACTAGGTTAAAAAAACAAAAAAAAATATGATATAAATTGGTATGATGTACATTAGTAATAGTATAGTCTTAATTGAATTTTAATAGTAAATCGACAAACCTAAGCTCAAATAACTCTACACTATATGGAGTTAAATAACGTTTAATATTAAATAAGTAATTATTATTGGAGTGAATTAATTATTACAGGCAACAATATTGTTTTCTAATAAAACCTCAAAGCAATGACACTCTCATAAAATTAAAGGAACAATACTAAATAGTTATAATAAGCCCGTTAAGGAACTAGTTTCTAACTTGCACAATTCCATTTATCTACTAAGTTTGCCTTTTTTAAAGTGGCATAAATTTTACTGATCTTAACATTTACTTTAAGTAATGTCTTACAAAGTTTAAAACCCAATGAGTTAAGAAATGTTGATTTTTTACATTCACTGAATTAATTTAAGAGAAAAAGAAAGTTGTTCAAGACATGGATAACTTGGAAGTACATCAACTTTTCTAACATAGAAGAATATAAGTAGGTAACTATTTGTTACTTAATATATTAATATTTATTCTTAGTTTGTACTTATTAATGAACAAAAATCATAATTAAGATCTGAATGAATATCCCGAGTTAGAGTAATAATGTTGTTATGTCAGAATAACAAATGCTTATTTTTATATTATCCATTTGATTGATATACGATATTTATTTCACATTTAGAAATAAAAAAACACAACTTTAGGTTTGCGTCTTTAAAATATTGTGCTGGAAAAATATTAGGGGAACTCAAGATCTTTAGTTTAACGTGCTAAAATTTTTTAAATCAGTTAAGTTGGTAAAATGATCCTCCATTTTTAACAAATAACTATAGTTATATCCATTTAACATTTAACCCGCCTTTTTGTGAGTTAAATTAAGTTTGAGAGATGTTAAATCAGTTTGAGATCACGGAGGTAGAAAATTGTATTTCTTCCTCCATGGTTGAGTTTGGGACGCTTTTTTTGGCATTTTCAATTGTAAATAAATGTGTGCCCCACCTATATTTTTCTAAATGGAATGTAATATCTGTATCTATATCAAATATATATATATATATATATATATATATATATATATATATATATATATATATATATATATATGTATATAATAAGAGAGGTTATGTTGATTATCATATGTTAGGTAGGTAATCTAATCTAAAAACCAAGGATGCTAAATAAAGGTGATGGAGCGGTGTGGAAAAAAGTATAAAGATATAAAGAACATGGAGGACTTGTGGGACACATTACCTTCCTCTTGGTTATAGGTTACCAAGAAACGTGTAGCAGGTTACTAACTATCAACAGAGCATTTTTTTCATTTGGTTTATTCTCTCGATATTTTTGGTTTTAATTATTTACATATTACAAGCCACTGAAAGCGCTAACTGTTCAACATTTAACTCAATATAACTCGTTTTCCAGTCAAGGCCTTCCCAATCTTCAAATTCTAACATTTTACTCGTTAAACAAAGATCGTGAATATCTCTATTGATTGTAATGAAATCTTAATCATGTCTAAACTACCATGAAAATCCAAAATAAAACGACAAATTCAATAACTTGTTTCCTTATTTTATTTTATTTACTCATGATGAAAAGGTGAATTAAACGAATGAATGAGGTCGAGAAGTCAAATGTAAACAGAAGGTAATACCAGCAATAAAGGAAGAGAGGGTATGGAAAAAGATTGGTAGACGATTAAGGTGATCACTGAATGGAACTAAACACACCCTTTCAAGGGCAGGAACCCACCTCGTCGTCTTCTACCGAAGACCCTTTCCGTTCTGGTATTGAACAGAGAAAAGGGCTCAATGAGAACCTAATTTCCAGAATAACACGATCCAATCAAGCAACATATCCATTTATTTATAATTGTTCTTCTAAAGTAAAATCTCTTATAACCCATGATGTATATAAACTACAAATTTAATTTATAAATACCTAAAAAGACTTTTTTAATACACAAAAAGAAATGTATTAAAATTATTAGAAATGAATTGACGATACATCGATGAATCGAAGATGAAGAACAGTGTTGTTTATATTGAATGGACCCTTTATATATGAATGAAATTTTACTGTTTACCCCTGAAAATGACTATGATAATATTTTGATCTTTTAATATGACGATATTTATCTTTCGAAATTTAAAAAACTACATACTTAAAATATATTCCTACAATTAAGAAAATTATACACTTAAAAGTATATACATTTCACATAAAATTGTTCACATTTATCGTAACATATATATTTAAGATTGTTCATGAAATTTCCATAAAATACCATATTTCTTACGCACTATGTCGTATACATTATATGTACAAAATATTTCAAACAGTTTAAGTGATATTAAAATTTATCAACCCAAAAATAACACCAACAACTCCATTAATAATTGCTATTGAATAATTATGGATTTCGAGATAAGATAACAATAATTTTATATCAGAAGTCGTTTAAACTGGTAAAATAAAAATATATGTGATGCCACAAAAAAAAATACTCAATTTTGGACTTAAGGAAGATCTAGTTCTAGCATTAGATCTACTTGCTGAATTTTCAGTATTAATTTACGCATCCGATAATAATTGGGGAATTTAAATTAGCAGAAGTATGATAAAATAAAATTTTGTTTTTTATATGTTGAATTAATCTTATAGTAATTGAATATATATAGGAAAAATAAATAGCTAAAATGTATCTTAAAACAGGAAAGCTACTGAGTAGAATTTTAAAAAATTATATGACGGATTTAAATCTGTCATAAATTAGTCTACATGTCTACTCAGTGGCTGTCCTGTATTAAGTTAAACTTTTGAGATTTATAAAAGAGATTAAATTAATTGAATTGATTTAAATCCGTCATAAATTAGTCTAAATGTCTACTCAGTAGCTGCCCTTTATTAAGTTACACATTTGAGATATAAAAAAGAGATTATATCAATTGAATTGATTCAAATAATTCACTCAATTCTAGTTGGATTTAGGATGTATGCACTAGGTACAGTGTAAAAAATAAGTCTAAAATTTTATTAAGATATATTCACTTCTGAGTACCTATGTATTAAGCCTTTCACGTCATTATATAGAAATAATATTTTTGGTTCTTCAACTGTTTCTTTTACGACTGGGTTAACTCGAATTGGTTTAATTCATTTGAAAAATACAAATCATATAATCGTGAAATCTGTGAAATACGTCTCACCTTACTAGGATACGAACTAAATACGTCGATGTAAGGAATGTTGTTTCAAGCAAGTGTGTTAGTGATTAAGTTGAAAAAGAGTGCGCACCAGAAGACTGAGTAATTTAGTAATGTAAGTAAGTCCAGCACATCATTATATAACAACTGAATAAGCATTAAACGTCACTAATCGGAGATAAAAAAAAGGTGTTGCTTTAAATTCGACGTCAGCTAAGAGGTGTTCACTAAATGAATCAGAGTTAAGCCTAGTACGTCATCATTTTCTGATAATACGATTAGCTTTAAATCTACGATTTCAAAACAGGAATATATATTTTATTTAATGAGCATTTTTATTATTTTAGTTTAAATATAAGAATTTAAATAAATAAAATTCGATGAAAGTGACGTGTGAGCTCATTGCTCGGCGCTTCAAATTACGGAAATCGGTGATCGATAACAGCCTGATGGGTTTCAAGTGGAAAAACGGAATCTCTATTATAAAAACACTTGAAATCTTCTCGTATTTGATAAAAACAACCTTACAAATTACATTTTTTATACTTCTACACACTCATTCCCCTGATATTGTGGAATAAAACAAAAAATATGTGTGAGACTTGAGACTCTCACGCATTAGAACTGAAACTTAAGTTCTAGAAACAGTTGATTTTTTTGCATTGCTCTCTTTGCATTTGTTTATTATTTCAGGATTAAGAAATGGTTATGTGAAATTTATTTGAAAAATAAAATATCATAATATTTTAGCGAATAATGAAGAAAAAACTTGAAAACAACATTTATATGTATCATATTATTATAATGTATATAATATTACGCTTATATACCAATTCTGTGTATTGAAAAATGGTGCAATGGTTAGCACTTATGCCTGCTGAATCAGAGGTTGGTAGATCGAGACTCGTCCAAGAGAAAGACTTTTAACAGATATAAATCAACTGCCAAAAGTTCGCTTCGATTCAAACTTCGTTACATACAATTTCGTTTCACAAAACTTCAAAAGCAAAAATTATGGGGTTTCCACCATTTAAGATGCTCATCAATAATAATTAAATCTGCTTGCCAATTAAATATTTCACTTAATTTATGTTAAAGTTTTCAATTCAAATATAACGTAAATCGGACGTTATGTAAAACTTATAATCGTATCACCATAGTAAGGCAAAGAATAAAAATACTTCATTTTTAAATAATTTTATAACAATTAAAGTATTTTCAGCTAATCTTGCAAATTTACTTGAATGAATTATATTTGCGTGTAACATTTAACTTGAATTGTGAAATTATTATATTAAAAAAACCAAACAATTATTATAAGCAAGCGGAAGAAGAAAAAAAAAAAAAAAACGGAAGGAAGAGATAGTCAGAGGAATAAGAGCTCCCGAAATGATAATTAGAGACCACTGGCTAAGTACTTAGACGCAGCGATGTAGAGAACTCTCACGGGAACCTTACGACGGGTTATTATAAGTAGTTCAGGTAAGGAAGAAGGAAAGCAACAGGTGGTTCCTTGGTTTAAAGGAGTCATGTGGTCAGTAGATCTGCCTTGAGTCACTCACTTCCTTTAAGATAGTTCAAGTTTAGGGGCACGTAAATAACAGTTTAGTTCTTCTTTATCAACGGAAAACTCACAAAAACAGATTCTCAAATAAAGAAGAAAATATTGTTGCAAAAAAAACGCAAAACCAAGATTTACTTATAAGATTAAAAGTGGTTAAATAAACAAAATGAGTTTCGCAAGTTAATATCAATATAAGAGCGTCTCCACAAGGACACCACATTACGCTGTTTATTATTAGATTCATCAGTGCCAGCTAATGGGAGGTGGTTAACATTACGCGGTTAATTATTAGATTCATCAGTGCCAGCCCTAAAGGGAGGTTGTTTTTATGCCTAATCTAAGCGAAAGACAAACTTCTTTAGCAACCAAAAAGACTCTTCTTAGAGCCACCACTCCAGCATTTACGATTGTTCAAAGCGCAGCTAATAACTCATTGAATGCGTTTTGTGAAATTTAAATTTGTTTAGGACAGAATATATGTATTTCATTAAAAAAATAAAATTCCTATAGAATCGGATAATTAGAACAAGATCATATAAATAGATGATGAAATATTAAATAATGTAATATTGGATAGTCTAATTTATTTGTACTACTTTTTATTATTACTAAACTATAAGAACTTTTCATTACTTCAAAAGGATAGAATGTAGGAAATTCCTTCTAATTGCGGTATTAGATAACATCAAGTCTATTGGGGTTTCAAGTTATAATATATCCGGCAAAATACAAATTATATTTTGTTAAATAAATGAATTTACTAGCATGGTGACGTCAATTTAAAATATTTAATGATTGACTAATTGCAGGGAGCAAAATCAAGCTTGACAGCAGCACTAATCGACCATACAGTAATCTCTTCTCTATAATAATGAAGAAGATATTCTACTTATGAAAATATAATTTATTATAATTTTAAAATACTAAAAGACATTTAAGCTTCTCAATATTTTAAGAAAAATACATATTTTCGACAACCAAAAAGAACGTAAGGTACTCTGAACTAGTCTAATAATTTCAGGAGGATAATAAAAGGTGCGGCGATGTCAGCCACAATATTTATACATATAATTTAACTTCAGCTAATAACTTTTTAACAGCGAACAGAATTGTAGTAGTAGAATAGTTTTTGTGGCTATAGTCATTATGACAAACAAGTTTTGTTTTACGGTAAAGACTCTGGTACGGTAAAGATGGATGTGGAATCCAATGTTTAGTTCCAATAACTGGAAGCACTTTTAGGGGGTTTGAGCATAATGAAGCCGAAGAATCCTCAATATAGTTAAAGAAAGACGATAAATTTCTTTAAATTTAATTAGTTATAACTATGAATGTTTCAACTTACAATTGAGAGATTTTTATATATAAAATTTATCGGAAATATAAATGTATTTATTGTCAGCAGGACGATAAGTCTTAAAACGAAAGCTCTCAAAGTCAGAGTTTAAAATTCTGATTCTTTTAGGAACGAAAAACAAAATATCTGAAAATATATTTGCAATGAGTTCCCACGTAATCATTAGGATTGTCAATGTTGAACACAGTTTGGACTTGTATTATCAAGTCTTCACTCAATTTATTTATATAACTTATTTTTGTAATCAAATGAGCTATTGCGTTGGAATAGCTATACATTACATTATTTTATATAGATCTGGTTCTATTCGAAACTGCTACAATATTGAAAACATCCAACAGTACGGGAGAATAAAAGCACGTGTTTTCATGATATAGGAATGATATACATGCGACAGACACTGAATTATCCACGGACATGGAACTAATTACGTCATGAATTCAAACTTCCTGAATACGGAGAACCTTGCCACACGGATTCACCTTATGTACCCTTTTGTCGGTACTCAATTAAAATTAAAAGAAAAAACTCTTGAAGCTTTGGCATATGACCTTGAGGAGTTATAAGGTTTTTCTTTTTTCTGGAATTAATCTAAAGAGAAATCAAGAAGGAAAAAAATACAGAGTTTGACGCATAATCTAGCAAATAACTCGAGTTAATTACCACAGTTTTTCTAACAGTTCTGGGCCCATCCCTAGCTAAGAATAAAATAAGATGTTTTTATACATTTAGATATTAATTTTTATATTCTGATAAAATTATCGCGTCACAATAAACGTGACAGAGAGGACGTAATGAGAACAATTCTCAAGATCATTTTGATTAAGTAGTAAATGACACTCCAAACCGTGGGCAGAAGGAATAAAACAGCACAGAAAAAAGTTATGCCTTTGCATTCATTATTTTGTAATGGGAAATACCGAAATAAATAAATAAGTGGTAAAAAAAAAAATTAAATCGACACAAGTATGAAGCAAAAATAATATTTGTGGTTCGGTAGTTAGTCAGTAATAAGTGGTAAATTGGCATCATATCACCAATTGAACTGATAAAAATGGTCGAACAAGAGAAATCGCAAACTTGGGACTTTATTTAATATAAGTATTTAGAATTTAGTAAATCACGAATAAAGCGGTTTGTTATTGCGTTATAATATAATATTTAATTTATATCAATTATTTATTCCGCAAATGCCCACTAAGTGTCTAACCTTCAACATTTAAATAAAATTTCTGTCAAAAGATTAATTTGATTCAAAATCGAGATCTAAATTATGTTACAAAAGAATTCTCTGCAGTTAAAATTCTTAACAAGGAAGCAGTACAAATTAAATATGAGAAGCTAATGCATTATAACGTTAAGTAATAACTTATGTCGGCTAAGTGAATACGCAATTTGAAAAAAATCATTGGAGGTAATTTCTTTAAAACTACTTTGCACCGAGTTAGAACTAATATCCTTACACTAATATTCTCAGGCAATAAACGGCATAATTACGAGATTTTAATTACATCCGAAACCAAGGATATGCAGACACGAATAATGAAAAAATGGTTTAGACCACGAAATATTGATTAAATTCTAATAAGTTCTTTGATATTTTATAAAAAAAAAGAATGTGTTAAAATCAAGGAAAGAAGCTCAGAGTAATCTAGAGATTTCTTTACGAAGTTAAGTCAATAATAATAGCACCATGAATTAAATCTTAACAGGTTTTATTTTTATTGCTCTATAAAAACTGTCACAGCTCGGTACTGAGTGAAGCTAATGTTCCTCAAACTAACATTTAGACGTTTAATGACTAAATTACAAGCTTATGTCTGGCTGAAGCACACGACATCGACACTGACACTGGTCTAAAGTTTTTTTTTTATTCATTTAAAGTCAAAGGACAAAGTAATTTGGCGAGGAAGTGTTTGGTTTACACGAGAAGGTAAAGCATACGATACGATGTTAACAAGGTTTTAACAGTAGGCAAGGAGCTCGTAGCCAGCTGATCCAAGGTCAGAACCTCACTTGAGCGTACGGCCCACTAATGAGATATCCGTGTTCTCTTAGACCGACTCGGCGAACATCATACACAAGTCTCAGTCCGACATACGAAACTCAGACTAGAAAAGAAGACTGACTGAGCAGGAACTGCCTCAGGATTGCCAAGTGTCGCAAACATCCTTGATAATGTGCAGCAAACAAGGACGCTGCTTCAGCCGACCATGAACCTTCCAAAGAATTCAAATAGAGAGAGCTCACTCCACAATCGATTATCTTTAACTGAACTTGAAACTTCAACTAAATCGTTGAGGTGTGGCTAAGATTTTATTTCTTATTCGGAAATAGTTCAGTTTTTGACACGAAAGGCATTCCGTTGCGTTACATGCACCGGTAACTCAGAGTGAATTTCGCTTTGAAGTAGCCGTCCAACAACCTCAATTTTAATGGTATGTATAAACTAGACAACAATATTTTTATGGTTAAGGAGATGACACCTTGCGCCGCGTTTTTACTTGAAAAATCGGTTTATCCAAACATTTTAATCTAAGTGTAAAAAAATCACTAAAAGAATAGTTAATGAGACGTGAAAGAAAATTACACCCAAAACATTTTCTACAAAACTATCTCTACCTATATTTTTATCAAATACCTTGAACTTATACTTATTTATTTTTATTTTTTTAGCTAATATTACGTAGAATAAAATATTATTAAAGATCAATTATTAATAACTTATTGAAAACCTTAAAATATCTTAAAATAAAGGTATAAGTTACTCACCTAACATTTTGGAGAGGTCGGCATTGTGTAAGTCTGGATTCTCGTCAGCTAGCTTCTTGCGCTCTACCTTGGCCCAAACCATGAAAGCATTCATAGGTCTACGTATCCTCTGCTCCTTGGACTGTTTAACAGATCCCTTGGTACTGACATTGAGACTCGGTGGAGTCGCGGCCCAGTCACTAGGACTAGACTCTTCAGGAAGATATCCGCCCATATATCCGCCTGCTCCATGATACCCACTCCTATAAACATCAAGAAAAAAACAAAATAAATATCTTAGTTAAAAGAAAATAATAAGTGACCTTAAGAACTATTATAAAGCTAATTAGCACATAGCTAAATATTAATTAAAAGTGATTAAGTAAAACCAAGTACAAAAAAAGAATTTAACTTTGAAGATTAGTCACAACAAATACAAATTATATCTGGGAAACTTTAATTTTGCTGCATTTATAATAATTAATGTTGTTCTGCAGAATGAAACCGCAAAACTATATTATGCCATTAAGCTATACAATTTTGAGTTCCTACTCTAAAATAACTGTTGGCGTGTCCGGAAGGCCTGATACAAACACAAACGTATCTGATCGATTCCTATATAGGTGAGAAATTTTCAAAAAAGATATTGTTGTTACTCTAACCTGCGACCTGCTAATATCTAACATTATCTTGAAACACGAATAGAGAGGGAAAACAATTTAATACATATTTAAGAATAGCGTCACTATAAAACTTGAAGAAAATTAGTTAAATATAGATGTGGTTAGGCAATAATTGAAGTTTATTATAGTCTTTATAATATCACAATCAAGAAATTAAAATAAACCTCAAAGAATTATTATAATATACTGACTAGGTTCTTATTCACTGCAATGACGCTAAAACACTATCAGAAACTAAACATACGATCGTTTTGCCTTTTCTGCATATTATCATCGAGAAGAAGGGAATATGAGAAGTTATATCTATTTATTTCAATAGCATTTACTTCTTAAGATGTGTTTAATTTTTATCACGAATGAGTCAGTTAAATATTATTTTTAGTTTCGATCTAGATCCAGTGGAATTTATTCACGCTAAATAAAACTCAAAGTTAATTAATTTCTTTTAAAATTTCTTGATCTTCATTATCACTGAATATTTACTTTTCTATATCTTTGTTCCTTGCGAACGTCCGTTAATTGCGTTGTACAATAAAAAAAGGGTAATTTCTTGAACAATGTAAGTGATTTACTAGAAAAGGAAATTCTCTTTTTTAGTCAGTATTGTTGTCAAAAATATCCAACTTTACTTTTTTTCCGGATGACTGATGTTAAATATGTTTTGACAATCCATAACCGCTTCTGTTTTCATAATATCAAAGAAGAGAGGCGTAAAGGAGCATCAACACCCTTTAAAACTATAATGATTAGGCAGGAGAGTTCAACTTAAAAGAAAACAAATTACTTGTCGTCCCCTTTCTTTATCTTCCTTCCTCATCCATAATGTTTCTTCTTTCCTCCTCAAGATTCTTAAGTGTTGTAGGATTCGGTTAAGTGAAGAGGATAAACGACGGAGAAAATTTGATCCCTGGACGGTAAAATTAAGGGATAAGAAAAAGAGGAATAGTTTACAAATAAAAAAAAATCAGGAAGAAGGGAAAGAAAACGGGAAAATCAGACGGATCTGAAGATAAAGATGAGAAAATAAAGGTACTTGAGTTTAACGTGGAATATAACCTATCTTTATTTGTTGAGTTATTGGCCCTTTATTACATTACTAATAACACTGTTAGTGGTGAATGAAAATAACCCTGTTATTAGTAAATGACAATAACACTGTTAGTGGTGCATGGCAACAATACTGATTTGGTGAATGAATGAATGATAATAAAAGTTATTAATAATAAGTTATTTTTGTTAACAAAAATAACTGAATTAAAATTGTCTTCAACATTAATTTATTAAAAGCTTAAATAATTAAAAACTAAAGTGAATCTCTCTTTCTATGATGTATTAAAAAAAAACGACAAAAATTACTATCAGATTAAAATTAAGTAAATTTATAAGGTGAAAATAAAATATTTTATAATGAATATGGTGAAAAGATCTCAAATAGCGAAATTGATCCGTTCATTGTCAACATAAAGTTGCCAAGTATGTAATTTCAGCACACATAAAGACCGTAGGCAATTTAACAAACCGGACGAGTTCGTTAACCAGCATAATCGACCCAGCCGTTTTAAAATGGCGATAATTTTAAAGAGTAAAACAAACGCCTTTAAATATATTTTTATCGTCTAAACGCAATAAAACCACCGAAAACAGTTATTAAGATAGATATAATATTAGATGTCTTTAAGTTGATTTTGTTTTTTAGGGGGAGGGGAGGGGGGAGGAGGATTTATTACAAAATATGCCACGGATGAAAAATTCTTTAAAAATAATATTTTGTTTTTTGACAAAAAATAATTGAGATTTTTTCGACGAAAAGTTAAAAAAAAGAGAAGGGTGGGGACGAAATGTTTAAGGACACATAAGTTAAACTAAATTAAATTTTGTACTCAGGGCGCGGGCGTCCTCCCATTTCATTTAAGCCTATATGATCAATTTACGATGCTTCATTAGATTTGTCCTGTGTTAGGGTTATTTTACATCAAATAACTGCAGTCTCAAATTATTGTGCTAGGCATTTTCGGAAGTTGAGTGGTTAAAGATCGATATTTGCCAACGGACCCTATAATAACAAACGCTGATATTTTATATGGGTACTAATTAAAACTAATTTATGAAGAAGTTTATAAAACCGGTTATGACCATTTTAGTTGGTTCTAAAAAAAACAACACATTTTGTTATTTATGTTTACAATAAGTGAATTTAAAAAATTAAGGTTTTTTCATAAATACAATTCAAGTATTTGTATACTTATTAATATAATATTATCTTCGAAGTGATCTTAAGGTTGAAATATTCATATTTACGCCACTTATAAAAATAAGTTTTAATTTTTTCAGTATTGTAACATTATTTATATTTTACAGTGATTTAGTTAATAAAGAAAAAGTAGTTTGAAATCTTGACCTCTACCTTTCGAACGGTTTAAATTTATTTATGATTTTCAACCATTTAATCAGAGTAATAAAACGTAAAAATACAGTTCGGCAATAACTAGAAAAAATCATATCAAGAAAAAAAAAAAAATGACGTAATAGTAAAATGATAGGTAATGACTAATACTACTTGTAATATAATTCATTCCTTACCGTATTTTTATTTTATTATTTGAATTATATTTATTTTTTAAATTATAATAGTATTAGATTTCATAATAAACGATTACTTAGAGCAGTTTTTTATTTCTTATTTTTTTCTCTACTCTACAAAATAAGCAATAAAATTAAAAATAATAAAATTTAATGTTTGGATTTTTAGAGGATTTTCACGTTTATATGGGCTATCGAACAGGTATAGTTTTACCACTAATACTTAAAACATTATGGTTCAACTACTTCTAATGGTCATCTTGAGTAAACTGATGATGTCGAAATAAACTAAAGAGGTCGAAATAAGTTTTTATTAAACCATTAGATACTTGTCTAAAAGCAAAAATAAAAAATTGAATTTAACAGGATTAATATAGATTAAATTCAAAGTTAATAATTCGAGTAACCTCATTATGCAGAAGTCGTAATACATACATATTTGGGTAGTTCTTTAGATTGTTGCTCCCTTATGTTTTTATAGGATATAAATAACTTTGACTGAATTACTATTAAGACAAAGGATTATCAAACTTATGTTTTTAAAAGGGGAACAACATTCTAAAGAAGAACATTCCGTAAACTTTCTTAAAAGAGTTACATATAATAATAGTCTGCCAAATAGTGTGGCACATAGCTTTCTCGCATCCTCTCACGTAAACTTCAATGATGTTATCCTTAACAATTATTGTCTAATTTATTTAATTTCCCCCTCTTTCTCAATCTAACAATATTGTTTGGTTTGTTTCACACAAATAAAAGTATAATATGAATTACACAAATTAGCAATATGAATTTAATAAGCACAGGCAGTTGAAATAAATCTGGAGGTATCTATGTACAGAAAATATTAGATACGTTACTTTTGAAAAAATAGGTGTAAATAAATGTATGTTTGTGAACATGCGGAAGATAAATAAATGGGCACAACATTTGAAATTTATATGAGCCCAAAAATTGAATAATTTTTCCTAAAACAATGGCCGAATTTCAATAAAATTGTAGGAGTTTTTAAGTTTAAGAGTTTTTAAGGTGTGTTGGTTCGCAAAAATTGAACGATAACAAGGAAAGAGAGAGACCCGAGGCCAAAAATGTTCCCCGATGTCTGAAACGAAGTTCTGTCAAGGAATTATTGAAATTGGAGGCAAAAATGTTTTCTTATATCTGAAGCGGAGTTCTGTCTTGGAATTATTGAAATTGGAGACAAAAATGTTTGGTCCTTCAGAACGATCCACATAGCTTCCGTTACCTTCGGTAGGTATGGGTGCAAAATGTTGAAATAAATAAAATAGTTTTTCCTCGATTTTATAAATCAGAATTCAAGGACTTTCGGTCAACTAAGGTCATTTAATATTTAGATTATTTATTTATTACAAAAGAAAAACAAGCTGGTTCATTATTAATTCACAATTTTATATTATTTGACGCACATTTGACTCACAACGAGTAAGTCTATTTCCAAGGGAAAATGAATCTAATGTTGATTTTTTAAATCAAACTTTTAGATTTTAGTTTTATAAAAATACCCGAGATATTATTCTTTTATTGTAAAAACTAAATCCATACTATTAACCTATAATAAATATGTTATTTTTATTCCTATATTTCCAAATCGAAAAACAATATGTACACACACATTTTATATATATATATATATATATATATATATATATATATATATATATATATATATATATATATATATATATATATATATATATATATAATCAATATAAGTGTATTATAAATTTTCCAATTTGTTATAGCCTGTTAAAATATAATTCAATAATAATAAGATTTATTATATGAAAAAAGTAACAGTCATAAATAACAGTTTTTTAAAAAAATTAATTGCCTCTATGCGTTTCTATGAATCCTTTCACTTTAGTTGAAATAAAATGCAAGCGCACAAAACTTACTTAATAGTATAACAATGTAATTCTCATTTTGAACTTGTTCCATGACCTCGTACGTTTGCTATTCTTCCATTCATAACTCCCGTAGTCTATTGTGTTGATAGTCTCAAGCAAGTCAGATACAGAGAAAAGCACAGATGTTTTATTATTTGCTACATTCACACAAGAGTAAAAATAGTTATACATACACGTTTTTTTTCATTTTGTGTGAATTAAAGATTATAGAAAAAAAAGAAAAATCGTTTAGCTGTTTTTTTTTTTTTTTTTTGTTTTTTTTAAAAAAAAAGGGAGAATTGAATGAAAAAATATTAGATGAGAGATATAAAAGACGTCAAATGAGTGAATCATTATTCTTGCACATCTTAAAGTATTCTATTTACACACATACTTCAATTTTTTTTTTCTTGACGTTCGACAAGATGCGCTGAGTTAACCAGACACCACTCTTGCCTACAGAAGAATTTAATGCTGACTACAACGCATTCCAATATAGTTCTCGCGAGCTGTCGTAATTACTCTAGCGATGATGTTTTTAACACTACACATGAGAACTGTGAGTAAGATCAGGTTAAGAATAAATTGTTTAGTATTTCATTCATGTTAATAGAAATCAAGTTCATAAAGACAAAATATAACCCTAGACGAGTATTAGACGAAGATAAATTTAGTTTTAAAAACTAACTGCGCACAGTAGTATAGTAGTAGTAATCTAGTACTTTCTACTAGAACGGGTAGGACGAACCACTTGTTCGAACCTTAGGCCATCACTTAGGCCCTTTTTACGCCCCGCGGTAGAGAGTTCCAGCCACTTCACACATCATACATAAGTACATTGTACCGCCGAAGCAAGTATGATGTGATCAATAGTGAGCCATATAAATCAGAGCGTCACGGCGAGGAATCGAACCCCGTCTCGTTCCACTCATAATTCAGTGATGGCCGAGCAGACGTGGTTTACTGCGCACAGTAAGTTAGTCACAACAAATTACAAAATCATACTGCACTGTGCACAGTTATAAGTTAGTAACCACTGCTTAAAATGAAGTTTTTTTTTTTTATTATTTATTTTATTTAATAAAATACTTCATAATTCACCGTCAGATAGTTTTAATAGAACGGGCATTGAGATTGAGAACATATAAAAACATTGTTGGTCATAACTTTTAAAAGAATTTCAAGATAATATTATAGTACCCTATAAAAGCATGTTCGTCTAAGACCTATGAGCATGACCCAACAAAGGAAATACAGCTAATACCAAATTATTATAATTTTATAAATATTAAAGACTAGGGGGCTCTCCCCCTACTCGCTTCGCTCGTCGAAAAGCGGCCGCTGCCTTGAACCTTCGCACAATTTGACAATTTGACACATTTGTATGTTTACAAAACTTTTTTAATAATATAGATAGATATTTTAATGTATACTCACATACTGGCTGGATATATAAAGTAAAATTTGTTTTAAAACAAAAAAAATGTCAAGAGAGGTATAACTGAAACTTATAGTATTTCCTCTTTTTTACAATACTGTATAGAAAACACTATCTTGTATTAACATCAACAAATAACAAATATACTGACGTAAAATTATATACAACAAAAAAAATGAATTGGACTTCCTAACTCGTTATGTTTTTATTTGCTTTTGTCAAGTTTAATTATTTTTCCGACTAAATGATCTACTTAACAACCTTCATCGAGGGAAATTGCGAAGTATCTAGTTCAATATTGTTATCTGTGTAAGGGTTTGCACAACTACGTTAGTGTAGTGATAACAAGACGGTGTTGAAGTGAAGTGCTGATAGTGGTTTGCACGCGTCACAACAAGGAGTGGGGTAGTTATGGGGCGCGGTTTGGGGATGCAGTGAATATGAAATTTTAACACATGTAAATAAAATGCATTCGTAGGAGAATGATATAGTCAACTGATACATTTATAATAAAACCTAATGAACGTTATAATCTTTGAGATAAAAAAAAATAGTTCGCCAATTAGCGTGTCACTTAATTTCCTCGCGTCATATTTCGTATACTTTAATCTTTTTCAATCTATTATTGTCAAATTTATTTAATTTCTCCCCCCCCCCCCCCCTGTCAAAATTGTTTTGATTTTTTACATGAATTAAAGTATCAATTTAGCAAAATTTAAAGAGCTAAGAAGGTTGAAATTAATCCGGGGCTATCAGCGAACCAACAATTTTTAACAAACCATCCAAATTTTATAAAAATCAGATGAGTAAAAAATCTATTTGAGTAAAATCATTATGAGTGAAAAATCTATTTTTCAAAACTCTTTTGAAGAAATAGACGTAGGTACTTAAATAAATCGAGTACTGTATGCATATTAAAAAAATAATCCGTTTTCCGTTGACCACCCTGCATATACAGGTTTAGCCCGATCTACTTCTTCAGCACATAAATATATTGAAATTTTATAATTATTCTAGAAAAATATATTTAATTTTTATTTATTATATTACATCTAAATAAATGATAACTAAATAAATAATTATTTTATATTAATACGAATGCTACATAAATAAATTTTAACATTAATTACAATAATATAAATATGATTTTATTAAATTAATAATATAAATAATTCAATAAATTACTAATATAAATAATTTATTAAATTACTAATATAAATAATTTATTAAATTACCAATATAAATAATTTATTAAATTATTTAACATAAATTATTTATAATTACAATTTTACAAGAACCAAATGATGGACAATTATAAAAATAAATTAAAAACAGTTAAAATAGTCGAAAACTGTCCGTATTTACATTTATATTGCTTTTAATTAGCTTATGTACGTAAAACTAAAATAGTTCATACTATACTAAATTAAATTTTAAATGTGAAAAAGTTTATCATAATTATTAAACTGAAAATGCAGTGTCAGCTATATTTTGTCAAAAAGTTGATTCCAAATATAAGTACATACATGTATATTATACATTATTAAAATAAAGGACGATGTCACCTTAATGCATTTGAATAAACTGTCTTTACAGGTAAAATATTTTACGTTTTATATATATATATTTTTTTTAAAAAGTCTAAAGTAAAGGTATACACTAATTAGTGAGAGGAAATTCTTACTTATAATTTAAAGTTTTTAATAAAATTAATCAATTCATTTAATTAATTAGTTAATTTTAATAACATTGTTAAACGTCAAAAAAAAGTATGAAGAAGTAGCTAATAATATTGGATTATAATATTAGAAAAAAAAGTTTTATCGGTAAAATTGTTGAGTAAAATAAAACTACAAAGAATCATATACACGAAATGAATTAATACCAAAAAAAAAAAAAAAAATATACCCACCTTTCTAACTTCTTTTTAGAACTCTCCTTCCAATCACGATTTTTCTCCAAATTTCAGAGCACCAAGTCAATATTATAAGGCAATAATGATTCTATGGAGCTAAGCCAAGTTAGGACAATAAAGTGTTTACACAAGGCTTTTCCCTTAACTGGAATTATTTTGTATATTTCATCGTCGCCACTCAATTCCCCTAAAATAGATTTATTTCTATTGGATCAGCAGTCCCATTGTCTTTACTTTCCACAAACGAGGCAAACCAGTAATTCCTGGTATTACTAAGCTAAGATCGACAATTTAAAACCTATTTTTCTGACAAGTTTGAAAATGAATAAAAATAAAAATAAAGAAAGAAAAAAAAAAATGATAATATGCAATATCAAGGTACATTTCCTCAAACTTAGGATCCGGATATAGAATTATTAAACGGAAAAAGTTTTAAATAAATCTAAGAACTAAATTGAATATGAAAATGCTTATTCTGGTACAAGAAAAAGACAAAATAATGTCCTTCTTAATAAGATACGCAATTACAACTGGGGATCACACAATACGTAATCAAGATATTAAATTTGAGAGAAAAGAGGGAGAGCTCGAGAAGAAAGTAGATAGACTTAGTTAATAGTATAAGACCTCGACCTTATAACAAATAGTAGTGTAACCTCTAACAATAGGTACAAAACAACGAAGACTTTAAGACCCATTAAATAAAAACTTAAAACAATATAAAAAAAATCGATGCGAGACGACACAGACAAACTTTCTCATATAAGCTAGGTCCCAGATCCCAGATTTTTTGATTTTTGACAAAATCAGATTAATTTTCATCAATATCTCGGAAAGTGTATTTTTTCCGGTAAAACAGCCATTATCGTTAGATTCGTATTTAAATGGACTACATTTTAGAATTCTTTAATCAAAATGGTGGGAAACGTTTTCGAGAAACATTTTGAAAGACTTTATAGGCTCATAACTCTACTTGGAGGGGTTTGGATCGAAAAAGTTCAGAGTAGGGTACCATCTCCTTTAGTGTTTTCCTCTACAAGATAGGATACTTTTTATTCGGTTGGCGGTTGGCTCTTCTCGTCAAAAAGTACTCGTGATAACAGGGTACACTATCAAAAACACGTTTTTTGGCACTAGACGGCGTTAGAGAGGTCGGATGAAAAAGAAACTATCTGTGTCACTTTAAGCCCTACAAGATAGGCTAGTTAGTTTTTTCAAGAGTTGTACTAAGTCAGAAATATCATCTGTACAAAAATCCTATAGTGAAATCAGATACATATTTCATATGAGCGCACATACAAGAATTTTTATAATACTTCAGGGAAATAAACAAATATAGAGATCCACAGGAAAAGGTTAAATATTAGTGGATTCACATCTAAGAACCTATTCCTCTTTCTAAAATTTACACTTCAAGGAATTGAACGATTAATCTTATTGACCAATAATGAATTTGTCATTATTTATTTACTCATTTTTAATCAGAGTTTTAAAGCTTTCTTTGATAGCAAATAAATCTTATCGGACATAAATTTACAACAAAATATCTAAATAATACTTAAGAGAAATGATAATACAATTGTCTGCTAGATAATACGTAAGATGCACTTTTTTGTTGTTTTTTTAGCATGATAATGCTTTTAAATTGGGGTACATTTAAAGGTTTTGGAATGACGATGCAACGGCCTTGCATGGATTAGCACTTCAGCTGATAGCTTTGTCAAATGTAAAAATAAATTAAAAAGGTGAAAATTTTGGAGGCGAAAATAGGGGTAATAGTGCAACGAGATACCAACAAGTGGTAGTCTTTCATCGGCTTAAGTGTACACTTAAAACAATGCACCAATTACCTACTAACACAACATATTATATCATATACATATATGATATAATATGTTATATATATATATATATATATATATATATATATATATATATATATATATATATATATATATATATATATATATATATATATACCACTCTGATTAATATCAGGTTATAATATATTAATACGTAATAATAACAAACATTAAATTCTTGTTTTCTTTTAAAAAAAAAAATAAAATAAAACCAATCATATTTAAAAATGTTGCACATGTTGAATAAAGAAAAATACATCTTCGTTACTTTTGTCACGTATTTTTCAAGTTCAACAAATGACAATTTTTCTCGAGTATTACAACCGGTATTGGGTATCACACCGCATTATTTATTATTAGGGGCAAAAAAGGTTAGGTAAAAGGGTTTACAAAATAGATTTTGAATATGATATTCCAATTAAGGAAGCGAATAAAATTGCGTTGTTTTGATAAAGGCTAACTTAAGCCTAAACATTGTAAAATAATGCATTTCTTGTTATTACTCCATCGAAAACGGTTCCGAAATTTTGATTATAAAATGCTGTCCATTTAATTACAAATCTAACCATATTAGTTACTTTCCAGGAATAAATCTAGTTGCAGATATATATTGATGAAAATAAGTATACGATTTGCATCCTCATTAAGATCAAAATGAGTCGGGGAAAAAATACTGGAAAAGAATTAGATATATTTATTGAGCTTGTAAATTTTTAAAACTATATTTTAATTAGAAATAAATAAATCATAGGAATGATGCAAACAAATATCTATTAAAAAACTGGAAGGACATAAAATAATCGTATATAACCCGTTTCTTGGTTTAATAATATAAAAAATCGGACGTGGGGCGTCTCGGAAATTTTCCTTACCAAATAATTCCAAAATGGCGGCAGATATTAAGTTGAAATATGGAGAAATTGTTCATCTTATAGAAAAGAATTTGGTGAGAATGTCAGCTCAATAAGCGAATTAGTTCCGAAATCATTTAGTTTCAAAGTTCATAAGTCGATACATATTTCAAAATGGCGGCAGATATCAAAACAAAATTCTAGAAATATTTGTCATACAAACAGCTAATGCTAATAGTGCGAATGATAGCGCAATCGGACATTCGGCGGCGAGGCGCAGTAACAAGTAAGGGCTGAGTTTTGTACCAAATTCCAATTCTCCAGCTAAAAAAGTTTGGGAGTTATGAATGACACAGAAAGACGTGTGTGACACACACCACATAAAGACATCCTAAAAACCACTCAAATGGCCTTAAAACAACATAAAAATAATTGTCCATGAAGAGGTTTTTATAAAAATAATATCGTGTAATAAAATATACAGAATAATTATATAAAATGGAAATTTGCACTTCAATCTGTAAATTTGCACACTAATCTGTAATTCATTTATAATTAAAGGAAGAGATTAAGTAAGAGATCCGCAGTCTAAAAAAATATTGTAATTTAATGTATTTCATTTATAATTCCTAAATATATACAAGAAGTATTGGCCAACCAGCTAATGGCATGTACAAATTCTGTCATGCATGTAGCACCTCTTTCGAGCCATGGTTTGTAAAGTACCTATTCAGAACCGAAAATAAAGTGAACCATTTTAATTTAATTTCGAGTAAAATTATTTGATGTACTTGAATATGATATCTTATCTTCATTATAAGAAAAACAAATTTGTGTAATTTATTTAAAATATTAAAAAAACACCTTAATATTTAATATAGGTTGGTTCATATTAAAAAAATTTAATAAAAAATAAATAAATTAAAATTTTTCAAGCGAACAAAAATGTAAACAAAAAAATAAATAGCTATTAATACAATTATGAAAAGGTTATTTAATGTATGTGCTTGTAATGGTAATACAATAAAGTTAACCAATTTTTATTCGCTTTGTCCAAAAAAACAAAATCAATGCTGCCCAATACATGTTATTACTAGTAAAAGGATTATAATTAAATTAAGTAATAATAATAAAATATTCTTATATTAACTTTAATGTCAATACACCCAACGTATGGAGCCGCAGACTAGGCAATACGGAAGGCAACTCTGACAACCTCTGAGCCAATTCGACAAGATGACTAAATTCGATCAGATACACCAGATATTAGAAATTTGTGGAAGATCAAATGAAAGGACGGAACAACACAGCTGAGTGAAGTCTTGCCTCACCTAACCCCACATTAATTGGCCAGCTGATCTTAGTAAGAGGGATAATAGAACCCTGCAAATAGTGGCAACTGGACACACCCGCCTCACCTACAGCTACCCACTACCCACCCGCTTGAAGGTGATCTAAGACCTAGATGTCCTCAATAACGAAATACCCCTCTTACCATAGATCACATCACCAATATGTGTAAAAAAACAAGGAATTAGAGAGCCCGCACCCAGAACCTGGCAACATTATCCCAAATATTATCTAAAATGAATAAAATTTAATATCAATTGTTGCAAACTAAAGTCTAAATTATATTTCTAGCCAATTCAAAATATAACCTAATTTATCTTTTTCAAATTAATAATAGGAAAATCCATAGTGATTTTGAATTGATCAGTGATAACCCTGATACTCATAGAGCTAGTTCAATGATTGATAAATGCGCATCTGCCGTACGGTCTCATATCACAATAATTAACAGTATATATCACAGCTCATTACACCTTTTGCACTAATGAAAGTAATCATAAGTTGAAATTAATCATGATTAATTATAATCTTATCAACTCAATTCTTTATAAGAATTCTTGATATCTTAGTTCATAGCATTATTAAATGTTTTCTCGCGATCAGACATAGCAGAAAATATATTAATCAGGTATTTAATATAAAAATTAGAGAACATTTTACATAGAGTTTGAATATATATATATTTACTTCTAAGTGTTCCAACGATCTCATTTTAGCATATTAAACCCAATTTTTCTGAAATATATAGTAAAATAATATAATAAATTGAAGATTTCGCTGTATTACTATTTTATTTATACTTTTGCATTATGAGATTATAAAAATTATTGAGAAAAAAAGTGTCAGGCGTTTTAAGGTTCTCTACCTAGGAAAAAATTCTAATCGGAGTTTGATTACCAGAGCTGAGAGACATGTTCTATACTAATAATATCGTTCCATTATGACATGTTCCACATTAATGACCTGATATTGCGTTCAGCACACTTTGAGTTTAAAACACCTAGTTTAATTATGATGATACGTTCAGTGATGAAGGAATATTAAGGTGAGAAATAAGTAAGACGAGTTAATCCATGATTATAAGAGAGGTTTAAACCCTTCTCAATTTTAAGGTCATCATCACAATCTGTTTATTACTAAAATAACCAAAATAACGCGCACTCATTGAGATACACATGGAGTTTAATTTCTATTTGCCACTTAATCAAAGGTGTAAGTAAATAGGTAAGTAATTTGACCATATTATTATTGTTAAAGGTCGACCAAGAAGTCATGAACACGGGAGAAACTGAAAGCTTAGCTTCGTTTAAAGTCGGAATTTCCGAATATTGCCGAAGTCAGTATATCGGGTGCTAAGACAATAACCATTTCTAGTTTGTATGACATGCGCAGTTATGTCAAATCTCACGAATAACAACAGAAAGGTTTCCAATCTGTTAGGTTTCCTAGTTTCCTGTTTTGTTTGTTTTTATCAGTACGAATTATAGTTACAACTGTCCTAAACGATCCATGACTAGGAGTAAAGGACTGTCCTAGATGAGACTAGGGAGTAAATAAACCGATCTTTGTACGATCCACAAATCCCCGGGATGATGCAAATGCAAAGAACGCTACAAATAACGGGGTTGGAACAAACCTAATATGTATTTGTTATAATAAAAATGATTGCTCTCCATGACAATTAATCAAAATAATTTATAAATAAAATAACCAGTAAAAATTATCTTAGAATCTCATTATTTTTATATTTTCTTCCTAATTTTGAATTCGTGTTATTATCCATGTTTTTATTAATATCAGGAAATTTAATTTACCAAAGAGAAAATTGCCAAAAACAATCCGAGAGAGGTAATAGTACAAAAATAATTCACAAAAAAGTAACAACTAAAATCCAGAAATAAGGAAAGTAACAAATAAAACAGAAATAAAAAAGTAACAAATCAAAGTTACAAATTAAGAGGAAGAAAAAATCTATTAAGAAAGAAGAAAATTGATTTAGATTCAAAGAATATTATTGTGAATAATCAATAAATAATAATATAAAGATATTATCGTATATTAGTGATTTCGATTTCTTATCAGGTACAGTGTTGCCTGTTGCAAAAAATATTTAAAAAATATAGTAGTTATCAAAAATAAAATTATTAATAACAAAAGAACAACACTGTATTTTTTGACAGTGGTCTATTTTAATAAAAACTGACTATGCATGGCACCAAAACAACAACACTAGCGCACTCCTCAGATTTCCATGACTTCTTGGTCGACCTTTAACAGTTATTTTTTATTACCATTGTTATAACAAACAGTTTATAAATACTCTAGATCAGCAGTTCCCAACATGTGGGCCACAGATAGCGTATTAGTGGGCCGCCAAGCGCCAGTTAAGAGTCTAAGGATAGTGGATACTCATTCCAGCATACATCGAAAGGCTCTTGCAGTTAAAGGCTTAGACGAGTGTCTGATAAAAACTCTTGCAGATGCAGTGAAAATTACCAGCATTATTAAAGCAAGGTCTAAAAATTCCAGACTGTTTGGTGTTTTGTGTGATGACATGGGCAGTGAACACTAACATCTTGTACTTCACTGTGAAGTTCGGTGGCTGTCGAGAGATAAAGTGTTGTCAAGACTATTTTAACTCCGAGACGAACTTCAGGTTTTCCTTATGGAGGGTGAATATGATAGAAAACTTGCTAGTTTTTACTTAGACTGTGCGACTAATGAAAACTGTTTGAAAAGGTTGGCATATTTAACAGATATTTTCAGTACTCTCAAAGTTCTATTAAATGTGTATATTTCATATAAGAATTTGGACAGACTGATACTTAGTCGATGACCCTTCTACCGTGAGGTGGAGGGCGGCGACAGAAAGCCTTCCACCGGTCCCGGTCCTTAGCGTCTACCAAAGCGTCAGTCCAGGACAAGCCTCGACTCAATACAAGGCTCTTAATGTTGTCCTGCCAAGACGCTCTCCTTCTTCCTCGAGGGCGTCGTCCTTCGGTCCTTGCCTCCAATGCTTGTTTTGGGAATCAGGTGGCGTCCATTCGTCTACATGTCCGAAGCTCTTTTCTTTATCTGGGTGTTATTAACCCAGTCCATCAAGGGTGCCACATTTAGCGAGTCCCGGATAGTCAATAAACAGAATGATGATGACCATCAAATTGAGATGGGTTGATACATCTCTTACAATCATGGATTAATTCGTCTTACTTATTTCACACCTTAATATTCCATCATCATTTAACGAATCATCAATATACGCTGTTATAACTAAACAAGCTGATTAATACCACACTGATATAATTGTATATCAGTATGTTTTAAGTCCTTAAATATTATAATTACGGTAATTTAACAAATGTAAATAAGTTAACAACATTGTTACAGGAGCAACCCAAAAAAAACAAAAACAACAGAGTTGTACAAATGTACACGCATTAATGTTATTAAAACGTTGTTAAATGATTTATAAAAATGTTTTTCTAACAATGCGAAGGAAAGAATTGTTTCACAGTTGAGAGATTTTCTCCTTTATACTCAACTTAAGTAACAGGTGGGATTTACGATCTGATGCGATCTATATCTTGTTAAATATGTGGATCCATCTTTCTTCAAATTATAATTAAAAAAAAAACAAGGCGTTAAGTAAAACAGCAAATAGAAAATTATACTAGATGCATGTTCATAAAATGGAAAAAAACAATTACATAGTTATAAGTTGTTTTTTTTTTTTAAAAAAAAAGTCCAGTCATGCACCATGACTTAATGAGCGAATTTTTAAAGAAATCTGCCTATTATTGGCTTATAATATAGGAAAATTTTGGTTGAGAATTAACATGGGTGAAAAAAAAAATTGGTACACAGGGGTTCGGGGTACAAAAGTCAAAATAGTATTTACCCTTCAAGATGCATGTCGTTGGAAAGCTCTTTAAGAGTACAGTAATTGTTGTTATGTACACTTTTATCATATTTTCATTAAAAGAGGGGTAAAATGGAAAAAACCTGTTTTTATGGCTATTTTTGACACTAAATTGTAAAAATTTGACCCCTAAATGAACTCAAAAAATTCTGGCCAACGAACATCCTTTCTTTTGATATTATTGACATTTTAAAATTTGTTTGAAATTTTTAAGTGCATCCTAAGGGGAGATATCATCTGGAGTGACACATATATACATACATATATACATACATATATACATACATATATACATACATATATACATACATATATACATACATACATATATACATACATACATAAAAAAAGTATTAAATTTTAGGAATCGATTCAGAATGGTCTAAAACGGATTTCCATGGAAATTTTTTTCAAAAATTCGCATTACAAATATTTTGAAGACATTGCAATAGCGTAATTTTCTTTGAAAATTCGCTAATTAAAAAAAAACTAATTAATTCTTAAATAAAGTGCATAAAGATTGTTAATACTAAATATCTAATGCAGTAAAATGAATTATATTTTTAGTTAGTGTGAAAAATTGTTTATATGATTTGCCTTAGTAAGTTTTAAAACCGAAAAAATGTGTTGAAATTAAGTTACATGAATTGCATTTCAATTCTCTCGGACTCTTATTCATATCAAATTCAAAACATCGAAAATTTAAAAATAAAATAAAAAATTAATAAATAAGATATATTAAGGCGATGGACATAGTTGTTTTTTTGTTTTTTCTTACATGATTTCTAGATGTATAAATATGTAAAAAAAAGAAGTCAACTATAAGTAGTTTTCTAACATGGGTAATATACAAACAAATTAAAATCTCTGTTTAGTCCATATTAACTTCAAAGAATATTTATTTTAATTAATAAAAAAAAGTAAAATTTAAAGACAAATCGCAATTATATTCTCGTTATGTTAAATAAGCCATGTCGTTCAAAACCATTTTAATTTAATTAAAAATATGAAAACTTGTAAAGTTGTTAGAATATTTTACATATAAACATATTATGAATTCAAGGCTATTAGAAATAAGGTAATACATAGTATAGTAATGAAATAAATATGAAATTTATATGAATTTAGTAAAGCGAAAAGAGAAATAAAATTATGAACGATTTTCGAATAATTACATATTTATCGATATTCAACCAATTCTTCAATATTAAGCAGTAAAGTCACTTGCTTAGGAATTAAGAAATACCCCTCACCTATAAAAAAGTCATTTTAGTTTACGTGTGCCGGTGATAAGTAGAGTCATCATAGGAGTTGAGACAGAGGTTTAAATCTAACTGGTGTCAAATTCAACCTCTGTCTCAACTCCTACATTCGTGTTGATCAATAGTCATCAGGACCACGAAAAGATATATGAGTGTAGGAGTTGACAGATTAAAAAAGTCCAGTTAGATATAAACCTATATCTCAACTTCGTAGCACTGATTATTTCTACTCGTGGTTACCGGCACTAAAGATCACCATTCATGGTTAAAAGACGACTAAATACAATAAAGTTTTTTTTATGAAGATAATTATTTCTTTATTCCTAAACAAGTGATTCTACTGCTTATAAATAGAAGAATTGGTTCCTCCCACTCCTTAACCTGTCTATTTCTACTCATCGTCACCTTCACTAAGGATAACCACTCATGTTTAAAAGACGGCTTTATACAATAAAGTTACTTTTATAGGGAGAATTATTTCTTTATTCCTAAACAAGTGACTCTACTACTTATAAATAGAAGAATTGGTTCCTCTAACTCCTTACACTGACTATTTCTATACTCATCGTCACCTGCACTTAAGATCACCACTCATGTTTAAAAGACGGCTTTATACAATAAAGTTACTTTTATGGAAATAATTATTTCTTTATTCCTAAGCAAGTGACTCTTCTGCTTATATAAATAGAAGAATTGATTGATATAATAAATTTAAAAACTTACACAAGTATATTCAGTTATATAAGAGTGAGGGAGGTTATTTTTTTTAATAAGGAAATCTAATAAATCAAGACGATATATCCGTACAAAAATAATTACAGTAATTTCTTCAGTATATATTTATAAGCTTCCGCAATAATTATTTACTTTTTTCAATGCTTCTACTGCACCAGCTTAAAGACAAGAATGAGAGTTTGTGTTTAAATTTTATATTAATAAGAATTATAAGGCTGAAGAATATTTTGAATTTTGAATTTGCTTCCGAGCTTACCGATGGTATCTAATCCATATATCAGGAAACATTTTTGGTTTCGTGCCGGTCTATCGCTCAACATAATTTGATAACCATGCACTATATCTTAAAAAGTAAGCATCTGATTTTTAAAAAAAAATTGCTACCAATTAGCCCACTGCTGGTTCCATATTAATTTAAACTTAATACTGATCAAATTGCTTTTCTTTCATGCAATCACACAAGCTTTTTTTTATTGACACCTATATTTCAAAAGTAGTAATCAAGTATGGAGGAAATTTTGAAGGTTTGTCAAAAGTAGCTCCGCAGGTAGTCCCATATTAAAATTAATATTTAATAAAAATAAGCGTGACCCCATTAGTCCAAAAAAAAAAAAAAAAACAATTTCTTTACCTATGTGGCCAAGAATACGACGAGAGGAAGCTATGTGCCACACTAATTGGCAGAGTGGTATTTGATTGTTGTAAGATTGTTACAGCTAAACCTTCCAATAATCATATATATATAATCGAGTTGCGCCCCGACGACGGCAACGACTCGCCTCAAAATGATTTGTTGTTGCTATTGATAGCAACCAAATTTATTTAAAAAATAAATGTTTGATTTGATTCGTTGGTCTTCAAATCGATATAATAACTTATCTAAATTAATTTGACTTTTTTTCTAAATATAAAATTAAGCCCGTTGTCCACAGGCTTAGCGGTTCGTTAGATAATAAAAAAAAGTAACATTATATAGCCAAAACATAAGGTAATTCATATAATTAAACTTTTTTACCTCGAATTAAAGAACTCTTCAATACTGTATTGATTGTATTGATATTTGTGACGTAATAAATATAAAATTAAACACAATGTTAAGATAATTTAATGAATTAATTACTGAATAAAACCACAATTTATTATTAGTTCCAAACAATTTTTTTTTTCACACTGCATTTATACTTAATGAATAGGAAAATTT